>JAJOOO010003633.1:0-55905 GCA_029582685.1 Solanum piurae
TGCTCCTGCAACTTTTATGGACTTAAGGAACAAAGTGTTCAAGCAGTACTTGGACTCGTTCATTATCGTCTTTATTGATGATATCCTCATTTACTCTAGGAATGCGGAGGAACATGCGAGTCACTTGAGAGTTGTTCTGCAAACTCTCAAAGATCGCCAGTTATTCACTAAGTTTAGCAAGTGCGAGTTTTGGCTGCAGTCAGTTGCTTTCCTTGGGCATATAGTATCCAGCGAAGGGATCCGAGTGGATTCCTTGAAAATAAAAGCAGTGAAACAATGGCCTAGACCTACCTATCCTACAGATATCAAAAGTTTCTTGGGTCTAGCAGGTTATTACAGAAGGTTTGTGGAAGGATTTTCATCCATAGCCTCTCCGTTGACTAAGTTGACTCAGAAAAAGGTCAAGTTCCAGTTGTCAAATGATTGTGAGAGTAGCTTTGCAGAACTGAAAACTAGGTTTACTACAAGTCCTATTTTGACTCTACCAGAGAGTTCAGACGGTTATGTGATTTATTGTGATGCATAAAGAGTCGACCTAGGTTGTGTGTTGATGCAGCGAGGTAAGGTTATAGCTTATGCTTCCAAACAACTTAAGGTGTATGAGAAGAACTATCCAACTTATGACCTCTAGCTTGCAACAATGGTGTTTGCATTCAATATTTGGAGGCACTACTTGTATGGTAGATGTGTTCACAGACTATAAGAGCCTTCGGTATGTGTTCACCAAGAAAGAGTTGAATCTTCAACAGAGAAGATGGCTTGAGTTCCTCAAGGATTATGACATAAGTGTGCATTACCATCCTGGTAAGGCAAATATAGTAGCAGATGCCCTTAGCAGATTATATATGGGTAGTGTAGCACATGTTGAGGAAAAAAGAAAAGAGCTAGCAAAGGATGTTCACAGGCTTGCTCGTTTAGTAGTTCGTCTTATGAGCATATCAGATGGTGGTGTGACAGTTCAAAATGGATCAGAATCTTCATTGGTAGTGGAGGTTAAGGAAAAGCAAGACAGTGATCCGATATTGCTCGAACTCAAGGGTGCAGTCCATCAATAGAGAGTTGAGGTATTCTCCCAAGGGGGAGATGGTGTGCTCCGCTACCAGGGTAGATTATGTGTTCCTAATGTGGGCGAGTTGAGACAGAAGATTCCTGCAGAAGCCCATAACTCTAGGAATTCTATTCATCCAGGCGCCACTAAGATGTACCGTGATCTATGGGAAGTCTTTTGGTGGAATGGCATGAAGAGGGATATAGAAGATTTTGTGGCTAAGTGCCCCAATTGTCAGCAAGTGAAGGTAGAACATCAGAAACCAGGGGGTATGACTCAAGAGATCGACATTCCTACTTGGAATTGTGAAGTGATCAACATGGATTTCATCACAGGTTTACCTCGTACTCGCAGACATCATGACTCCATTTGGGTGATAGTTGATAGAGTTACTAAGTGTTTTTGCTTTTTGGCGGTCAAGACTACAGATTCGGCAGAGGACTACGCCAAGCTTTACATTAATGAGGTAGTTAGGTTTCATGGGGTTCCTTTGTCTATCATCTCAGATAGAGGTCCTCAGTTTACCTCTCATTTCTGTAAATCATTTTAGAAAGATCTTGGTACTCCGGTTAATCTTAGCACATCATTTCATCCACAGACGGATGGTCAAACAGAGCGTAGACCTTACAGGAAATGCTGAGAGCTTGTGTGATCGACTTCAAGGGTAGTTGGGATGATCACCTTTCTCTTATAGAGTTTGCCTACAATAATAGCTACCATTCCAGCATTCAGATGGCCCATTATGAGGCATTGTATGGGCGTAGATGTAGATCTTTTGTTGGTTGGTTTGAAGTAGGTGAAGCAGCCTTGATAGGGCCAGACTTAGTCCTTTATGCGATGGAGAAAGTGCAACTTGTTAGAGATAGACTTAAGATAGCCCAGAGTCGCCAGAAATCTTATGCAGATGTAAGGAGAAGGGAACTAGAGTTCCAAGTTGATGCTTGAGTTTTCTTGAAAGTGTCACCTATGAAAGGGGTGATGAGATTTGGCAAGAAAGGGAAGCTCAGTCCTAGATATGTAGGCCCTTACAAAAATTCTGAAAAAGATTGGTAAAATGGCTTATGAGTTAGAGTTGCCAACATAATTAGCAGTTGTGCATCTAGTCTTTCACATTTCACTATTGAAGAAGTGTGTGGGTGACCCAGCATCCATAGTGCCATTAGAGAGCGTGGCAGTGAAAGATAGTCTTTCGTATGAGGATGTACCAGTTGAGATTCTTTATCGTCAGGTTAGAAGATTGAGAAACAAAGAAGTCTCTTCAGTAAAGGTTTGGTGGAGGAGTCAGTCCGTAGAGGGTGCTACTTGGGAAGCAGAAGCAGCCATGAAGTCCAAGTATCCTCACCTCTTTCCTTCCGATTACACTTCAGCTTGAGGTATTAGTTCCTCTTTAGTTTTTTGGTTATTCATGCGTAGAATCAGTCTTAGTATTATGTTCCTTCAGTTTGTACTTGCTTTTTTAGCGTATTTGCATGTTTTGGGACTTAGTTCAGTCAGAAATCAGCTTCCAGTGTTTAGTGGTAGGGTTGCAGCTCATCCCCTCCATTTCAGCTAGTTTAGTCTTCATTCGAGGATGAATGTTTCCAAGGGGGAGTTAATGTTACACCTCGTATCCGAAACAAACCAAATTGTAGTTTTCAGAAGCTACAGGTGCCACCTACGGGCACCACCTACGGACCGTAAGGTGACCCACGGTCCGTGGTTCACACCTGTAGCCTCCCCCAAAACTCTGCTCGAAAATTTGGCTAAGTGTTGACCCACGGCCGGACCTACGGTCCGTAGGTCAGGTCACAGACCGTGGTCCGTGTCTGTGGATCGATGCCTCAGAATCCTAGCTTCAGTTACGAACGACGGTCGACCATCACAGACCGCCATTCAATCGACGGTCTTTCAGTCCCGTCCGTCAATCACTCCGACAGTAGTTAAGTCGGGGATCTTTTGGTCTTTTACTTATTCGTTTGACCCCTAAACTACGTCATTTAGACCCTAAATTATTAGGTTTTAGTCAGTTTAAGCCTAGAAACATAACTAGAACTTACCTAGTTAAATCATAAATCAAACTTAGAAAAAAAGTAAAGCGTAAGAGGAGAAAAGAGGTCAAGAACCCTAGTTCAAGAACGCAACAAGATTCCATCAGTTCCAACCCCGAAATCAAAATATTTCTCCATGGAATTCGTCACCAGGTATGTGGGATTTCACTAGTGGGTTCCTTTTGCCCATTAGGTCCTTAGATCTCAGTCAGATTCTCGATTCCCTATTATCAACTAAACCTAGGGTTTCTAGAACTTCAGCAGATTATCATGAATTAGTTATTTACATGTTCCAAATCAGATTATTATGTTATTACTTCGTTTCTCGCATGAATTTCAGAACTCTAGTTATATATTTCTTTATTTCTTGAATTACACATACTAGGTCTGATATTTCAGTATTTCACATATACTTGTCTCAGTCTTGAATGTGTCATTATCAGTATATTAATATGCATTCTTAGGTTCCATGTCAGTTTTGAGGTATCTAGTATATTACAGAAATTTAGTCATAATGTGTTAATCATTTAATCTATTGAGAGTAGCATAATACCGAGTTGAACTAGGGTCAGTCACCCATATAGTCCTACAACTATGAGCCACGTAGGTTGTAAGTCCCCTTTGTGGGCATCATTTTAGTGATCACACCAGCATGCATATACACATTTGGTCGTGTGTATTGGGTCCTCTCGATGGGTCGTATACATCGAACTTCACATTTAGCTCATGTGTTTTATTATCGGTTATTAGTAGCTCCCACAGTTCAGTCAGACTCCATTGCATTGACCACATTTCAGTATAATCAGTATTCAACATGAGCATGTCTAAATTTGGTCATTGCATTTGGTTAGCTCAGTATTCAGTATATATATCATGTTCAAATTATACTCTTGCTTTATTTCTTGTTTAGTTATATGATTATTTCAGCTTTAATATATCATGCATGCTCAGTACCTTTCAAGTACTGACGCATACTCTGCGCGACATCTTCTCGTGATGTAGGTTCAGGTTCTCAGCATCCATATCACGCTTAGATCGGTCCCCGATCTCCAGTTCAACAGCATCAGTGGTGAGTCCTTATTCTTCGAGGACAATAGTCATGTTATCATTCAATTTTCATTATTTTAGTTTCAGTTTTTCTAGACTTAGTTGGGGCATGTCCCAACACATTTAGTCAGTTAGAGGCTATTTTCAAACATAGTTAGATTCATCTTAGTATTTGAGTTTGATGTTCCTTTTGTATTAAACTCTCAGATTTGATATTCAGTTTTAGTATATGGGTATCCCCCATCATTTCAGATTCACTTATTATTAGCTTCCGCACCAATTTTATTTCTCAGTTTATCTTTAGTATGCTCATGATTATGCCAGCAGGGTTAGCTTGGGGCCACTTGCGATCCTAGGTCCCGTGTACGGGTCTCGGGGGTAGCTCAGAGGGTGACAAATAATTTATTTGAATCTTCGATGCCGCAATATAGAATGTCGCCGACAAAAGAGAGTTCCTCGGATGGTAAGCACCCCTAACTTAAAACCCTAAGTTTGTAAGTTTTAGTCACCAAACGGGAAATAAGGTGGGGCCTCCTAGGTGACCAAGTGATCCTTCTTCTTTGGGAAACTCAAAGGGACGATCACTAGATAAACATCTTTAACAAAGTCCAACTGAGGTATTTAATATCATCCATGAATAATCCTCTATCACACACTATAGACACGGTGCATTAAGTATTTTAGGGAAAGATATATAAACAAATAGATATTATACTTTAAATCGGCTAACCAAGAAAGTCAAGTAATAAAAATTCATGCTTTCTATCTTTCATTATCAATAAAGATTGGAAGTTTGTTGAAAAATAAATTTACACATGTGGGATATATTGTTTTACTAAGTCTTAAATTTCTTATAATGTTAAGCTCAAATATATCTTCTAATACGATATTTTAGGTTTGTGCAATTTTAGCATAAACTGCTTCTTTCTTTGGTGTTTATTATATTTATATAATTCTTGAAAAAAAAGTTTATTTTTGTAAAATATTGTAAATAATTCTTAATTAGGTTAGCGCAAAATATAGTTCATAATATACCATATAACTATTATATTTTATAATTTTATAAAATCTCATGCTATTTTATAAAATTGCCTAAAACATCATATCTTATATCATATATATACTAAAAGTGGGAAGAATTCTAGGAATAAGTTATATTATAGTTTTAGCTCTACATTATATTTAAATATTATAAGTTATTTAACAAATTAAATATTAAATTGTAAGACACCATATTAGCACATCAATCAACTACTATAAAGCCTCTTCAATATATACTAATATTTGTATTAACTTTATGTTGGAGTAAATTCATGAATTCTTTGTTCAGTTCATCTTCCAATTGGAAATTTGAATATTTTTTTTTGCCCTTCACAAAAAGAAAAAGACTGTACAAACCTATATTATATTATTTTTTATTTAGAAATAATTGTTTTCGTGTGAATTATATTACATAAACTTTATTGGCACTAACTCTCCATTATGCAAATATTTGTAACTCTCACTAATTATATTCATTGTGATTTTTACTCGGACCTCTCATCCTCATCTATGATCACAGATGGACTAATAACATATCCATGACAACTCTTTGTGTTCGTCAATCTCAACCCTTTAAATATTGACCTTTGAAATAATATTATACACACTTAAAATAGTCGAAAAAATGAGAAAATCACTATGTTCTCTTTTCTTGCCTCTTTTATTTGTTTCTTTGATGTTTATGCTTCGTGTTGTTATTGTACAACTTTCTATTATTATTTTGTTATAATTTTTATTAAAAATTTAAATTGTACAAGTCACAGTCTTTGTTTCTCAAGTAGAGCAATGTTTACAAGAAAGGGAAAAGAGGGCCCACCAGGATGACTAGCATCGACCTCTCAAATCTTTCACGACCCTCGACTGATAGGAGAAGAAGGAGAAAAACATCACACGGTCTAGCCTCGGAACATACACAAGTGTAGAAGCAAGGGGTGAGTACCAACAACATAGTACCCAACAAGCAACCCACTAAACATAAAAACTAGATAGAAAACAAACACTCCTAATTATCCAACCGAACCTCCTCAAATTACAACCTGCACAGAATCAGCCCAACCTTTAAGTTCTAGAATACACGGCTTACAAGACCCAATATTCACAGTCTGATAGCCACAATTCGATAATAAAAACAAATCAAATATATCTATCTCAAAGTCAAGTAGTTCATTTACACGCAACAAGTTCATAAATCTCAAGTACCAAGCAAGTCACGCATAAGAATTAAATGCATCTAGTCACAATAATAAATCTCTTTCCGAAAATGACCTCGGCATCACAATGCTCGCAGTCAAAGACCTCGACATCTCAACACTCAACGGTAAAGATCTCAGCATGATATCACTCGCCGGCAAAGACCTTGGCATCATATCACTCGTATGTCTCATAACGAAATAATGCACACAAACAATATCACAACAAATAAAAGAGACAACAAATTGCACAATTCAAATCCACATTCGTGCATTCAAGCATTTCATCAATTAATCAATAAGGGCACAATAAGGCCATTAACATCATCATGATCATCACATATTCTTTTTCATTTCGACCCCTTTTTATTCATTTTGATGTATCAAGTGGACAATTTAACCCTTCAGCTCATCCCCATTACTCCCAATACACAAGCAACAAATGAAGTATAAGAATTCAACTAGAATACAAGTTTTAGGAAAACACTTGCCTCAAATCAATCAACGATCACTTCAAGAGTTGAGCCTTCCCCTTCCGATTCACCTCCAAAGACAAAAAATTAAAAACAATCAGTATTCACAATCACCCATCAAAAACAACACTTCCCACGTCAATTATGTAAAGAAAAAGGTCAATCAACTCATAACCCAATATCAAAATGGAGGTTTGGATCCAAAAAACAATACTTGAAAAAAATATTTAAGGCTTTAGGAACTCATTAGGGAAAAATATTTCGAAAATGGACTTTAAATATGTTCATAAACTCACTTTTACTTCAAAACATAAGTTCATGAAGAACCCCCAATTTATCAACCCAAAAATCTTGATTTAAACTCAGAAAATCAATAATAATAATGGATAATCGAAGTTTACAGTTAAGAATATTTATCGAAAATATTTCCCTCTAAAATCTGGTCCCAATCGCCTTCCCAAAGTTCCCAAAACTCAAAAATTGTATAATGGAGTTTAAAGCCCAATTAATAGAAAACATTATGCCTAGGTCTCAAATGCTCATCGTGATCGCGACCCAAAGTCACACGATAGTTATGAGTAGGGTCAGTAAGCTCATTAAGGTTGAACATTGCGATTGGGATTCACTCAAAGATGACGCTACACGGTCGTGAGGAGGGAGCCTCGCGATCGCAATGACCAACATGGTCTTGCACCAGAATAAGAAACCAACCAACACAAAATCGTCGAAAGGAACCTCGGGATTCGTTTGGAACTCCACACACACAAATCACATATGCAAATCAATTATACTTGATGTTCCATACTCAATCAAACTGTCAAAACATGAATCCAAGTTTTCCTTGACCCGACATCCGTGAAACCACAAGAAACTAACTCAATGCATAAAAAGGCTAAAACAAACTCGGGATCTCTCAAAAATCAACCAAGACAACACCTAGGCCTAAAATATTCCCCTGAATCCAACGGAACTCTCGACATTGTGATATGAGCATCCGTACTCTAAATGTTGACCAACGTCAACTCAAAGGCTAAATTTCCAGAATTTCACAACTTAGGACCTCAAATCCTCAAAAAGACTTGCAATCTAAAAGTGACAACTCTCGTGTATCAAATTTCACATTTCAAGACTGATGGAATCGACGAAATTCTATTTCGACACTAGAAACTCCAAAAGAACCCAAAATCAATTTTTTAGCAACTTAACTTTTAAAACTCATAAACTTACAAATATCTCAACTTTTAACCCAAAGTTCCAAACCAACTTGTAAAACCGAAACTTAAAAGACTCGAAGTCAATAACAGGAGGCTAAAACGGTAATTTTACAAAACTTTCCAAAAATGACCAACCGAGTTATAACAATCTATTAGCAAAAAATAGGAGGTAAATTAAAAATAAAATGGTTCCATTCCGGCAACACAACCATATCCATATATAAAATCAGGTACATTAATCTTTTTTCTCTATTACTTCTGCATTCATTCACAACTTTTGATGTACACAGTTTCTTCCTTTATAAATTAGACACAAAATGTTTCTCCACAACACTTTTTTATTTCATCTTCTTATAATTCTTATGAAATTTTTCATTTATCATTTATTCTTGCTTATTCTGATTAATATATTATTTTGATTAACATTTTTCATTTTGTATGATATGATGACATGTATATTTTATTATTTTTAAGTTAATGAGTTGATATCCCAAATGTTTTCTTTACATGATTTCGGCATATATAAATTTTATACAATAATAAATATCAAACGTACAAGGCACGTTTCCAAAACTAGTAATAAAAATTTATGCAACAAATCTTCAAACCTCACTAATTAATGACATGTGATATAATTATGTGGTGGAAAATGGTTCAACTAACTAGCTTTTCGCACCTAACTAAATTCTATAAAAAGTCTATAAGTTTTAAATATTTTCTCACCCATCTTCTTTTCATAACTTATAATTGTTATTCTGAGAAATAAAGATGGGCGTGAAAGGAAAATTAATTGCTTCAGTGGAGGTGAAGTGTGGAGGGCATTTGGTGCATGATCTTTTTCACATAAATACTCATCAAATAGCTACTATAACTTAAAAAAATATCAACAGGTTTGAGATTCATGAAGGTGGAAGCGTAAAAGTTGGTTCGATTGTAAGCTTGAATTATAATGAGGGTAACACATATTTTTATACTCTTTCTCTCTCTCAAGAGAATTTCCATACATTGATTTTCTATATTTAGGTGTATTATTTCTATTTGGCATTGCTGCTAAAAACTGCTTATTTGCTAAATATCTAATATATAACTTTAATTATATTTTTATTTTAATTAAATTAAAATGTACATATTCAAATTATTAATCAATATGATACATAGATAAATAAATAAATAAAATAGTAATATAATGTTAACATGATGAGTTATATATAATTAAAATATGAAGCAAAATAAATTTAAAAACTATTCCATAAATAAAATCACAACATACGAAAAACTTACCACAAAAATAAATAAAGTTCTTCATACATCACAAATTTTTTCAATGATTTCATCCCTAATTTTATCACACAATATTTTCATAGTAGTAGACGATCTGTCTTGTATTTATGAAGGTATCTCTGAAGGCCCCCATCTTTATCTTCGATTTCTGTAATAATATGTAAACTAAGAAAAGGAATTTTTTTAATTTGTTACCTTTCTAGAGAAGTTGAAATCTTTTTTTACTTTTAATAAATCTTGCAAAAGTATTGTTGAAAAATATTGAAAAGTATAATATTTTTGTTATTTGTTACCGTTTTTTAATACAATCTTTAGCTATTACCTTTTGTATATTATAATCTCCTCAAGTTCAAAGAATTTCAAATCCGAAAACAATATATTTAAACTACGAAAAGGAATTTTTTTTATTTATTACATTTTTAGGGGAGTTGAAATCTTTAATTATTTTTTAAAATTATAGAAAAGTATTCTAGAAAAATATTGAGAAGAAGAATCTTTTTGTTATTTGTTACTTTTTTTTTGGAGTCAATGTTTAACTATTATGTTTTGTCATAATCCTCTAAAGTTAAAATATATATACATAAAATTAAAGTAAAATAATACGTAAATTAAGAAAAGAAATTTTTTTATTTGTTACTTTTTTGGAGAGGGCTGAAATCTTTAATTGTTACTTTTTTCTCTTTTTTAATCTTGCAAAATATTATTATTACCTATTTCTAATAATACGTAAAATAATATATAAAATAGAAATAATAATAGATAAACATAAATAAAATAAAAAGTTTACCATATAAAAATAAAAAATAAAATTCTTGAATGAAACTTAACAAAACTTATGAAATATGTTAATTAATTAATAAGATATATATTGATAAATATGTAAATCTGTAAAGGGATATTTTAGTCTTCAAAAAAATAATTTTTTGCTTCTGCTTTTGTTAAGAAGCAGAATTTTTTATCTTCTTTCCAACAACAAAAAAACTGCTTCTACTTCTATTTAAATTCACTTTTGAGGGTTTGCCAAACACTTGATTTTTCAAAAAAAAAATGTATTTTTCTCTTAAAAAAAACAATTTTGACCTCCCAACAGAAATGCCAAACAGACTCTTAGTATGAAAGGTATATTTCAAGAAAATGATTTTCTTGAAAGAATAATTAGATGTTGTTTTATTATTATAAATATATTTTAAGTAAAGCCTTTTGCTTCAAGAAAAAAAAAAGCGTTTTCACTTTTGGTTGAAAGTAATTTCTTAATTCAGATTATCTTTACTTTAAAATTGTTATATTTTTTTTAACTAACAGTTAGACATTACTTACTAATATGTAGTTGCTCAACAGATTCATCTTATTAAAACATTCTATGATTTTTCAATATTATTATTAATTTTTAATAGTGTATGATTTCGGTAATATATCTTTCCAACAATCAAAATATTAACATATATTTTGCAGAAAACAATATTTCTGTGGAATATTACTTCTATTATAGTAAACATGATAAAATTAAATTAATAGTTTTCCTTACTAATTAACGCATTCTCCACAATCTCAGTTCTTTTGAGAATTTAAAGATGACTCTATTTAGAGAACGTAGACAATCAAATATTTATGAGCATTAGATAGTTTCGGAGTAAGTGAATGAAAATCGAGAAAAAAATAATTAAACATGATAAAGATGTTATTTGGTAAACGTTTAAATCATTGATGTGGATTTGAACAGTTCAAATTAGGAATAACATTTTTTATGTTGATAATTACAGCTGGAAAAGAGAAGTTTATGAAGCAAGTTATTGAAGCAAGTTATTGAAGCAATCGATCCTCACGAAAAATCAATTTTTTGGAAAATTATTGAAGGAGATATGCTAGAGATGTATAGTTCGTTTACCATTGTAACATCTCATCAACCTCAATGGACTACATGGACATTTGAGTTCGAAAAGAAAACTGAAGACATTTCAGAGCCCCTCATTTTATTAGCTATAGTTCTAGACATGACCAAGGATCTAGAGGGTCACCTTCTCAAGAATTAGAAGATCTATGTTATTGTTCTTCTTCTTCTCATTATTATATATATATATATATATATATATATAATTGTATGTGTGTGTCTATAACCGTATACTTATCTATGTGCATTTGTGTTTGTATATATGTTGAATAATTTGCAATATTAGCTAGTTTCAGCTAGCGTGTGAAATAAATAATGTATTGTTTGAAAAATAAATTATATATGGCAATATCATTCTATGGATATATTTCCAATGACCAATACATGTAAGGTATTTTTCATTTTGTTATAACAACTCAAGCCTTTATTTATTATTTTGGAATATAGGGACTCAGATGAGTTTCAACATCATTTTTGAACTTAGTAATATTTAATATTTTTATAAGTACAAGTATTCATCACCGTTAAGGTCCATGTAGCGTGATCACAATTAACTAGATGCTTTAAAGTCTCAATGGTTATTTATTCATCGGTGAATATGTCAATTTTTTTGAAGTTTCAAAATGGTATTAAAGTAAAGAGTGAATATGTTACACCCTGTATCCGAACTAGGCCAAAATAACAGTTTTCAAAAAAAAAAAAACTTGCAGGTGCCATCCACGAGGACCACAGACGGTCCGTAGGTGGAACCACAGATCGTAGGTGGGGTTCGTGGATTGGCCATCCTCAGAAATTCTACAGGACATGAACCACGACTGGACCTACGAACCGTAGATGGCTCCACGGTCCGTGGCCCAGGGGGTCATAGGTCAAGGAAAAAGTCTCTGAACTTAGTGACGGATGTGCAGGACGGACTGTAAGTCCATCCACGGTCCATTGGTGGAGGTCTCGTGGGTCAGCAACTGGCAATTATTTTCAAGGGTAGTTGGGTCTTTTCCTAATTAATTAATTCCTATACTATATCATTTTTTCTAAGTCTAGGACCCCTATATAAACTTTTTTACCCCCAAGTTAAACCCATTTACTTCATTCTTCCAAATTCACCAAAAGAAATCAAATATCCTCTCAAAATATTCTTTCTCTAGAATCTTGAAGAAGAAGAAGAAGAAGAAGAAGAAGGATTCAACTAGGGTTTCAAGGCATGTTTTTAATTCCTCCATTAAAGGCTAGCAATTGGACTTAAGGTATGGTATCTTTCATCCAAGGATACCTTCCATCCATGTAGTTCCTTCAAAATCCCCAATTTCAAAAGAATGAAATCCCCAATTGTTAGGGTTTGATTCAAATGTGATGGGTTCCTTTAAAACTTGATTTAATTAATTGAATTGAGTTATATTAAGCATGAATTGATGATTTCTTATGGTTTTTTTGAATTTACCCCATGGACCCATGTAATTACCATATATCTCAATTGTGATCTTGTGATGTGGGTCTTTGTTGATTAAATATGATTTTATGAATTAATGAATGAAGTGATAGAATCATATGAATTATAATGAAATCCATGTCTAATGCTTGAATTCTAGATGTAGTGATTGAAAGTAGGTTTTTAACCTTGAAAGAGCAAAGTATGAAATTGCTTTAAGGACACTTTGAGAGTAAAGTGTCAATGTTTATGATATTGTTGTTGTGTTGATTGAAAGGACATTCTCATGAACATGATGTGAAAGGTTTTCCCACATAATGAAGTTTCAACTAGTTGACTCCATCAAGGGTGGTGTCATGGTTGATAATGGGTCCGAATCGTCCTTTGTGATGGATGTGAAGTCTAAGTAAGGTCTTTATCCAATTTTTGTAGAATTGAAAAAGGTGGTGCTCAAAAGGCCTGTTGAGGCATTCTCCCAAGTGGGAGATGGTGTGCTTAGATATCAACGTCGTTTATATGTTCCGGATGTTGATAACTTGAGGGAACAGATCTTGGTAGAAGCCCATAGTTCTCGGTATTCTATTCACCTAGGAGACACCAAGATGTATCGTGATTTGTTGGAGATCTATTGGTGGAATGTGACGAAGAAGGATATTGTGGGATTTGTGGCTAAATGTCCAAATTGCCAACAGGTCAAGGTTGAGCAGAAACCGGAGGTTTATCTCAAGACATTGGTATTTCTACTTGGAAGTAGGAAGATGTGAATATGAACTTCATAGTAGGGTTTCCACGTACTCAGCGACAACATGACTCGATTTGGGTTATATTAGATCGGATGACGAAATCAGCTCATTTCCTTCTCGTTAAGGTTTCCTATTCGGCGGAGGACTATGCTAAGTTGTACTTAAGAGAAATTGTGAGGCTACATGGAGCGCCTTTGTCAATTATTTCCGATCGTGGTACTCAATTCACTTCTCAATTTTGGAAGTCTTTCCAAAAGGGTCTTGGCACTATGGTTAAGCTTAGCACAATTTTTCATCCCCAAACCAATGGGCAAGTAGAGCATACTATCCAAACTTTGGTAGACATGTTAAGAGCTTGTGTGATTGATTTTAAGGGTAATTGGGATGACCACTTGCCATTAATTGATTTTGCTTATAATAATAACTATTACTCGAGTATTAGTATGGCTCCATTTGAGGCTCTGTATGGAAGAAGGGGTAGATCCCCTATAGGTTGGTTTGAGGTGGGTGAATTTGTGATAGATCCTGAGTTAGTTCATGAGGCCATTGAGAAAGTTCAACTCATTAGAGAAAGGTTGAGAACGGCTCAAAGTCGGAAAAAGTAATATACCGAGGTGAGAAGAAGGGATCTGGAGTTTGATCTTCATGATTGGGTTTACTTAAACATATCACCCATGAAGGGTGTAAAGAGGTTTGGTAAGAAATGTAAACATAGTCCCAGTTTTGTAGTCCCATATCAGATTTTTAGGCGTGTTGGTAAGGTTGCATATGAGCTTGATTTGCCAAATGAGTTGGCATCGGTGCATCCGGTTTTCCATGTCTCCATGTTGAAGAAATGTGTTAGTGATCCAACATCCATAGTTTCCTTAGAGGGTTTGGAAGTTAAAGAGAATCTTTCTTATGAAGAGCTTTTTGTTGAGAGTTTAGACCGGCAAGTCTAGAAGTTGAGAAATAAGGAAGTTGCTCCGTGAAAGTGTTATGAAGTAATCATTTAGTTGAGAGTGATACTTGGGAGGCCGAGGCTGATATGATGTCTCAATATCCTCATCTCTTTCCATCTACTCCTACTCTAGCTTGAGGTAAAAAGTTTCTCTTGGTTATTGTATGTTTTGGGAGTCATGTTTTTTTATGTGTTTCCATGATTTCCCTTATGTTATGCATGTTCATTAAAAAGCTTACGTTTTCAAAGAAATGATTTATATGAATTATTTTCGTCATGTTGTTGTGCATTGAGTATGAGTTGCCTATAGACTTTATGAGATGGTGGATGAACATGCTTTAGATGTCCATTTTGAGAGTGAATTGCATATGAGCTCCATGAGATTGTGTTGAGCATGCTTTTAGCTTGGAGAAGGTAGTTCCTCCTTGATTATGAAAAATGATGAAATTTCATGCATATTGGGTTGTTAGATGTAGTTCCTACTTCCTTTTGATGCATTGAGTATGTTTACCTTGGAGTTGATGTTTCCTCTTTGATTATGTACATTTTGATGAGTTGCATGCATGATGGGCTGCTAGTCTTGAGTCTTTTTCATTTAAGATATGTCTAGAATCTCATTTGAGGAAGAATGATCCCCAGGGGGAGATATTGTGACACCCCATATCCGAACTAGGCCAAAATAACAGTTTGTTTTTTAAAAACTTGCAGGTCCATCCACGAGGTCCACAGACGGTCCAGAGGTGGAACCACGGACCATAGGTGGGGTCTTTGGATTGGCCATCCTCAGAAATTCTGCGGGACATGAAACACGACTGGACTTACAGACTGTAGGTGGGTCCAAGGTCTGTGGTCCAGGGGTCGTAGGTCAAGGCAAAAGTCTCTGAACTTAGTGACGGATGTGCAGGACGAACCGTAGGTCCATCCATGGTCCGTCGGTGGGGTCTCGTGGGTTAGTAGCTGGAAGTTATATTTAGAGATAGTTAGGTGTTTTCCTAATTAATTAATTCCTATACTATGTCATTTTGCCTAAGTCTAGGTCCCTATATAAACCCTATTACCCCCAAATTAAACCCATTTACTTCATTCTTCCAAATTCCCCAAAAGAAATCAAATCTCCTCTCAAAATATTCTCTCTATAAACTTGAAGAAAAAGAAGAAGGATTCAACTAGAGTTTCAAGGCAAGGTTTCAATTCCTCAATTAAAGGCTAGTAATCTGACTTAAGGTATGGTAGATTTCATCCATGGATACCTTCCATCAATGGAGTTCCTTCAAAATCTCAAATTTCAAAAGATAGAAATTCCCAATTACGAGGGTTTGATTCAAATGTCATGGGTTCCTTTCAAACTTGATTTATTTGGGTTAATTAAGCATGACTTGATGATTTCTTATGGTTACTATGAAGTCCGCCCCATGAACCCATGTAATTCCCAAATTTCTCAATTGTGATCTTATGATGTGAGTCTTTGTTGATGAAAGAGGAATTTTATGAATTAATGCATGAAGTGATAGAATCACATGAATTATAATGAAATCCATATCCAATGCTTGAATTCTAGATGTGGTGATTGAAGGTAGGTTTTGAACGTTGAAAGAGCAAAGTATGAAATTATGCATGTCTTTATGAAATCTATGAAATTTCTTAAAGGACACTTTGAGAGTAAAGTGTCAATGTTTATAATATTTTTGTTGTGCTGATTGAAAGAACATTCTCATGAACACATATGAATATGATGTGAAAAGTTTTCTCACGTAATGAAGAATCTAAGGTTGAAAGGATTTCTCACCTAATTGAATCTAAGATTTTCATGTAATCATGGACGGTGAAAGGTTTTCTCACGCATGATCTAAAGAGCTATCCTAATAAATTAAATTGGATTGGTTGTCAAGGACATCGTTCCATAGGACATGAGTTAAGATAAGACTTAGTAAATACTCTGTGGGATTTATGCTTAGCACTGAGTAGATATTGTAGTGAGACGGAAGCTCTCCCGATAGAAAGGCAGGGTTTCAAGAAGTATTCTCTTGACATTGAAGCTCCCCCAATAGAAAGGCCGTTTTTCTAGTAACAATTTCCTTATCCCATAAACTACGTTCCCCCATTAGATATTTAGCTAGTGGATCCACCTAAGCAGACAAATAGTGGTTCTACCATAGGTAAGTAGGACAACCCTTTTCGGTGTGGGTAGCACCGGGTGATCATGTTACAGCTCACATGGTCTCATGTCGGTTAAAGCTAATTCCCACAATGACAAGACTAATAATGAACTAAGGCATTCTTAAAGAAGTATCCCGTAAGTGTTTAAAGGTTTTCAAGATGATACTAGCGTATGTTGACTATGATGTTATGACTTATGTTTCCAACTATCTTTCATATGATGTTTTAACTTGGCAAATTGCATGTCATGAAATGAAATGTCCCTTTTAGCATGTTTTAAATGTTTTTATGTATAGTTATCATACTTAGTGCAATTTTGTACTAACACATACTCTTGCCTACATTTTTCTCAAATGTATGGTCCGACAGTTAGGGTCATCAATTTCGTGGCTAAGTGTTGATCTTGAGATTCCGAGCTTTGGTAAGTTCTCATGCTTTGAGGACAGAGTTTATTGTTTAGTTCCTTTTTTCATGTATTTCCCTTTTGGACATGATGTATGGTCTAGGCCCAATTTCATTCGATTGTAATAGATGGAGACAAGTGTCTAGACTTCTGCTTTCTTTTATGAAAAAGTTTTTACACTTGAAATGTGTTTTACTCTTATTGTTTTATTTCTTATTTTATGAGTACTAAGTGACTTTCATGGAGTCCTTAGGGGTTCTATACACTTTGTCACATCTAGGGGGTACCCCTAGGTTGTGACAGAATATACGAGAATAACTTTGACTAAATTATATGAGCTAGTGGTTGTAATCCAACAAATTAAAATATTTCTAAATCAAACATGAAAGATTAGGTTAATTAAAAGGTGAGTATATATATGTTGGTTTAGTCACAAGTATGACTTGTTATTGGAAATTTTGGGAATTTTTTTTTGATTCATAAATACTTAAAAGCTTGAGGTGTGCCTATTACACTATCCTTAGAAATATTTCATCTGGTTTAGCTGTGTCCATGCTTTTCTACTACAGTACTAGGAGCTAGATTCTAACAAAGATTTTCAATAGAAAACAGAACACAACAACATGTGGAAGGAAGAAATTTTCTTGTTCACCCCCTTTCTGTAAGGACATGGTTGGTCATATTTGGAAATATTTGAAAAAATATTGTTCTGCCTCTCATGATCATAACCTCGAGTCCTTTCTTATTGAGTTGGGAAAGTGGGTTTCAAACTTTGAGTAAATAATTGTGAATTTAGATTTGAGTTTGAAAAGCTCAAGTTGTCAAAAACTAGTTTTCATTGTCTTTTAGAGTTTCGAGTATTGAAATTATATTCTATCGATTCCATCAATCCCAAAATGTAGAAATTGGTCTATGAGGGTTTTCAGTATCAAATTCGGAGTCCTTTTGAGTATTTGAGGTCCTAAGTGAGAAATTTATTAAATTTTAGTCTTTGAGTTGACTTTAGACAACATTCATTGTTCGGATGCTCGGATGGGAATTCAGAGAGTGCATTGGATTTGGTGATGATTCTAGGCCTAAGTGAGGTCTTGGTTGAATTTTCAGAGGTCTGGAGGTTAATTTGACTTTTTTAGGTGTTATTTTTATTTCTTGTGACTTTCAAGAGTTTAGGGTCAAGGAGAACTCTTTTGTTTCAATTCTATCACTGTGTTTGAAACGTCGAGTATAGTCAATTTGCGTATATGTTCTGTATGTATGGGGTTCCTTACAAATCTTGAGGGTCCTTTTGATGATTTAAAAGTTGTTTGTGTTTGTTGGTGTCTGCAGACCGTACTTTTGCGAAGGCCAGTCGCCTAAGTGACCTTCGCTTAGGTGAAAGAGACTTTGCTTTTGTGAGAGGCGTCATTTTTGTCGGGTTCACTTTGACGAACCTGGGTCGCTTTTGTGACATCAAAGAGGGGTTTTTGGACTGAAATTTTGAGGTTTAAGCCCCATTTCTATTTTTGAGCTTGGTAAAATCTTTGGAGGCAAGTTTGAAATAATTTCATGTGCTAATTCATTTGGATAAGTTCTGGTGACCCTAGAACTTCAATTTCCTTTGAGCATTTATGGATTTTGACATCAAAATTTGAGATTTTAATTGGCAAATGACAAGATTTTTCATGAACTTTAGTTATAAACTAAAATTGTGATTGTGAAATGATTTTAAGCCTTTTTTTGAAATAGATTTCACCAATGAGTTCCAGATGCCTTAGGTAGTGTTTTCAAGTAAAGATTTTTGGATTCAAACCTCAATATAGGAATTGGGATTTTGAGTTTATTGGCCCCTTTTTTTCAAAGCGTGTGATTTGTGTATTGTTATTTCTCGAATCTTATTCTGATTACTTTATTGAATTAGATTGTGTGGGCTTGGGCGTTGTTCGGAAGGGAAAAACTTAAGTCATGGATTTACTATTTGATTGAATTGAGGCAAGTGATCTATTAAAATTTGTAATCTAGTAGAATCATGTTTCCCTTTATTGTGTGCTGGGGTGTAATGGGAATGATGTGATAGGCTTATTGTTCAACTTGACTAACCTTAATGAGTAAAAAGGAGATTACTGAAAAGGTTTCGTGTTGACCATAATTCATTGTGAATTGCCTTGTTGTAGTCCCTATTTGATTGATTGATGAAATACTTTGAATGGCATGATTGTGGAATTGAATTGCTTGAATTGTTTTCTCTTCCTGATGGTGTGAATTCAATGATGTTCATTGATTGTTGTACATCATGATGAGACATGTCATTTTGAACTCAAAATGAAGCAAACTTGGTGGCGTTGGAAAAATAATTCATAGACCTTTTGTAACACCTCAGATTCGAGAAAGGATAAAAAATGAGTCAAGAGGGAAACTCACAAGCCAAAACCGGATCATGGAACCCTCCACGGAGCCCCACACGAGTCGTGAAGGGGACCACGGTCCGTTTAAGGGCTCGTGGTAACTTCCCCCATACCTTCCTCACAAGGATCCCTCCCATGGAGGCCTTGACGGCCCTTGGAGAGGGAGACGACTCGTGAAAGAGCTCATGGGAGCTTTGCACTGGTTGCCATGGCCAGCATCCCTCCCACGGAGGCCTTGATGGCCACCCGTGGTGAGGATAATGGGCTGTGGTGGTCGTCGTCAGTGTGCCCCACCAGTATGGGTCTGTTCCCAAGCCACGGGTCCAAGGACCACGACTTCCATAATGGCTCGTGGTCCCTTAGACTACTCGTAAAGACAACCATATAGGGGTAGAGTCAACTTTAAGTCAGGGTCTTTTGGGTCTTTTCCTAATTATTCTATCTTAATACTATGTTGTTTTACCCTGATCTATAACTCCTATATAAGTATTTTTACCCCCAAATTTCTCCAATTAAGATCATTCTCTCAAATTCTTAAAAGAAGATCAAGTCTTCCTCTTAAATAATTCTCTCTCTAGAAGTTGAAGACGAAAGCTAGAGTTTACAGATCAAGCCTCCTAATCCTCCATTGAAGTCAAGCTTTTGGCACTAAGGTATGTTGGTTTTCAACCATGGAGACCTTTCCTCCATGGAGTGCCCAAATTCTCCAATTTGTAATGTTTGAAATCCCCATGTTATGTGATCTCTTAATTATTGATTTAATTTATTGTTTTATGATCTTTCAAGCATGAATTGATATAATCCTATGATTTTATGACGAATCCCCATGGACCCATGCATATCCCATGTTTCTGAAGTTATGATGATCTAATGTGGGTTATGGAATTATGAAAGATGAATTTATGAAATCATGCATGTTCTCATGATATTGATGTAAATGTTTTAAAGGTGCTTTGAGAGTGAAGTATCAATGATGTTGTTGTTGTTGTGTTGTTGAATGAATTTCTCATATACACATGAAATAATGAACCAATGATAAGGAGCTAATCTAAAATTGAGGCAAGTGGCGATTACCAATGTCCTCCAATGACTAGGCAAGAGGCGATTACCCATGCCCTAGAATGAAAAGACAATGGGCGACTACCCATGTATTATGAAAGTTAAGTTAAGATGAGTCTAATGAACATTCCGTGGAAGTTATGCGTAGAACAGAGTGGACAAGTGGAGATTACCCATGTCCCATAAACTATGTGCCAACATAGGACGTGTCTAGATAGACATTACCTAGAGGATCCACGTAAGCTAGAAAATTCACAATCTTACATTGGCAAGTAGGGCAACCCTTTTCGGTGTGGGAGACACCAGATTCCATGTTATTAGCTCACATGGTCTTACATGTCGGTTAAGGCTACTTCCCACAAGTTATGACGTATTATGGATACTTAAAGAAGTATCTAATATGGAACATATGGATGACTTTACTTGCATCGACCTAACTTCTGAACTATGTTTTGAACCTTATGTCATGCATTTTACCTTGGTCCTTGCATATTATGAACTGTCCCTTTTTAACATGTTTTATATGTTATTATGCATGGCTATCATACTTGGTACATTTTTGTACTAATGCATTATCTTGCCTACATTTCCGCAAATATAAGGTCCAACATTCAGGGTTCTCTGTTTCGTGGCTAGAGGTTGTTGGAGAGATTACGAGTTTGGTGAGTCCTCATGCTTCAAGGACCAGACTTTTATAACTTTCAATCATTTCTTGCTTTCATAGTTTGTACGTGACACTAGGGTTACATCCTGATCACTCTTGATGTATTAGATGATAAATGAGACTTTGTAGACTTCCACTTTACTTTGATAAAAACTATTAGACCTGAAATGTTTCTTGATCTCTATGATTTTCTTATATCTTGTTATATTCATTCTAAGTGTTTTGTGTAGGGCCTCTCGGGGTCCTCTACGCTATGTTACACCTATGGGGTACCTTGGGTCGTGACAAACATGGATTCGATAGGTCATGGGACACCTAATTCATTATGTTCTAAGATATATGATGGTTGAAATTTACCTAAGTAGAATCATATATCAAAACGTCGTCGGTAAGGAAGTTTTTAACTCAACTTTGTGCTATGGAATTCTTGTGATCTTAATTCATATCCGAATTTATTTCCACACTAAACAATCCACCTTTACACCTAAGAACAACTTATGAATCACCCGATACGACCTTACATGAAAATGAAGAATGGTTATGGCCTTAGCTTAGTAATTTTAGGAATGTAATAGATATGCTAACCTATCAAATTCGACATATTGGACTCAACAAAGCTGTTGAATCATTCATATGAAGTCGCCTCGACAAAAAATGGCTTCCAAACTCAAACTCCATAAATCAAAATCTACAAGGGGACTTGAAATTAGGTGAAGAGTCGCGGGATCCATGGAAAAGGACATTCTAGACCAAACACGACATTTTGGAGCTAACCGCACTGATAGAATTCTCATCTGGTATGTTTGGAAATAATGTTGACCTAGGTCAAACTTAGGACAAAACTTAAAAGCTAAAATGCCTAATCACATAATTGCACTGAGAGCCTCGAGATCCATGTCGATCATGCTATTAGGTAAAAATTACCATTGTGGAGTGGTTGAAACCGACAAATTTTGATTATGAGGTTGACTTCCTAAACTGTTGATCAAAATCAACCATTCATGGTTCAAAAGCTCCAAAACACAGAACTTTCCAAATAACCAAACGAACGACCTGATGACCAAATTATTAGTCTCACCAAGTCATAAATTACTTTGGGTCACTATTAAAATGCTCTAAATGACGAACATGAGGCATTAGCAAAAAAATGACCTAGAGGGTCATTGAATAATCTTATATTCCTTACAAAAGATTCTACATACATCCTAACGAGTGAATAATTGAATAATTTATATGAGTCTTAGATGCCACAATATTGAATTTCAAAGAGAGTTCTTCAGATGGTAAGGACCCCTAACTTCAAACCGTAGGTTTTAGTCACCAAGGGGGAAATAAGGTGGGGCCTCCTAGGTGACCAAGTGATCCTTCTTCTTCGGGAAACTCAAAGGGACTATCACAAGATAAAAATCATTAACAAAGTCCAACTGCGGTATTTAATATCATCCATGAACAATCCTTTATCACACACAATAGACACGGTGCAATAATTATTTTAGGGAAAGAAAATTAATTAAGCAAATAGATATTATACTTTAAATAGGCTAACCAAGAAAGTCAAGTAATAAAAATTCGTGTGCTTTCTATCTTTCATTATCAATAAAGATTGGAAGTGTGTTGAAAAATAAATTTACACATGTGGGATATATTGTTATACTAAGTCTTAAATTCCTTATAATGTTAAGCTCAAAAATATCTTCTAATAGGATATTTTAGGTTTGTGCAATTTCAGCAGAAACTGCTTCTTTCTTTGGTATTTATTATATTTATATAATTCTTGAAAAACATAGTTTATTTTTGTAAAATATTGTAAATAATTCGTTAATTAGGTTAGTGCAAAAAACAGTTCATAATATACCATATAACTATTATATTTTATAATTTTATAAAATCTCATGCTATTTTATAAAATTGCTTAAAACATCATATCATACATCATACATCATATATATATATAAATATATATATTTATATATATATATATATATATACACACACGTTATACTAAAAGTGGGAAGAATTCTAGGAAAAAGTTATATTACAGTTTTAGCCCTACATTAAATTTAAATGTTATAAGTTATTTAACAAATTAAATATTAAATTGTAAGACATCATATTAGTATATCAATCAATCTATATAGCTCTTCAATATATATTAATATTTGTATTAACTTTATGTTGGAGTAGATTCATGAATATTTTGTTCAGTTCATCTTTCAATTAGAAATGTGAATATATTTTTTTCCCTTCACAAAAAGAAAAAGACTGAACAAACTTATATTATATATTTTTTTTTATAAGTAATTGTTTTCGTGTGAATTATATTACATAAACTTTATTGGCACTAACTATCCATTATGTAAATATTTGTAACTCTCACTAATTATATTCATTGTGATTTTTACTCGGACCTCTCATCCTCATCTATGATCAAAGATGGATTAATAACATATCCATGAAAATTCTTTGTGTTCCTCAATCTCAACCTATAAATATTCACCTTTGAAATAATATTATACACACTTAAAATAGTCGAAAAAAAGGAGAAAATCACTATGTTCTCTTTTCTTGCCTCTTTTATTTGTTTCTTTAATGTTTATGCTTCGTGTTGTTATTGTACAATTTTCTATTATTATTATTATTAAGAATTTACATTGGTTTGTTGTTTTGTATACATTCTCCTAGCATGTGTGATTTTAATATCCTCATTTGAATATTATATATGTACAATATGTAGTTTTTTTTACTTTATGAACTTTTAGTCAATTTTATAATTCAGGCTGAATTCCCTTTATTTGGAAGATATATATACTTTCTATCATATAAAATATGGATCTTCAAAAAATAAATAACAATAGATTTGAAAAGGATAAAATATGTCATTCGTAATACAAAATTTACATGAAAGATTTTGGATAAATGTGCAACGTACATTTCCAAAACTAGTAAGTTTAATAATATCCCAAGATATATTTAGATGACACCAATATAAATTAAATCTTGTCTGTTATCCCAATCCAATATCTCCTTAAGCCGTGATTACACCTACATTCAACTCAGTATGGGAATCAATTTTAATTTTCGTTCAAATTATGAAATAGTGAAAGCATACAAGAATATTGATAATAATGTCTGGTTATTTTAAATACAAGTTAATATAATAAGAACAACCAATAAAATACATAAGTTTAGAAGGAGATACCATCTAGGAATAGAAAGACATGTACAATCCCAAGAAGAAATTTCTAAGAAACATATATATGTGTTATCCTCTAGTACTCAGGTCCACACATAAGAGTGTACCAAGTGTATCATAATACAAAAATAACATGTAGTCAATAAGTCTCATATACCAGTTCTAATAAAGTAGAGGCAGACCTTTATAAAACCCTTTTTACCCATATTACTCATTTATACCTACAATAAATAATATCAATACAAAGTACATGATTATGTAACTAAATAATAGGTAAAATACATAATCATCATATAACGATATTTTGCATACAAACAATCCAACACTTAGATTTGAGTTTCATATAATTCACATATCCGTGTTGTTCATGTGGTAGTGATTATTCTCTAAAAAGCATATACATGTCAAATACGAATGCAACATGATCTAAACATGTATGGAACTCATTAGAATCTAACAAAATCAAACTGACACATTCACATACCATGTATGGACTTTGACCAAATGCTCAAAATAAGAAAAAAATGCCACAACATAAAATCAACACTCAAGTCAAACATATGATCCATAACCTCCTAATTTTCATTCAATAATGTCGAATCGTACCGGGTCTCTTGTGCCCCAATTCGAGCATCCATAGAAGACCTAAATCTTCACACAAAACCTATTGTAATCTTCAAATAAGATATCCAATCTATTTTACTAAAAATAACTAAACCACTTAGACTCAAGAAATACAAAATTAATCTGAGCCCCTTGGAATGTGTCATTCTTGCCCACAAATCATAAATCATCCAATGAATCTACAGAAAGTGACAAATTAGGAAAGAAATTTTAGAACTCAAAATAACTGAATGGGTCGTTAGATCTATGTGTATTACAAAAATAAAAAACCAATATTATGTAGCTGAAAAAATAAAATCTTCTTTATGAAAAGAAAAAGTTGTCTAGCAAACAAAATCTTCCGAATGAAAATATTTAGGATATAACTTTTTTTTATTTTTTTTATTGTACACATGTTTTGATAAATTTAATTCTACAAGAGTAATAATAATATAATTGTCTTTGAATTTTGAAGATTATTAAAAAAATTCATAATTATTTAGTATTAAATTAAAAATATCATACTAATTATCATATTATATTAAAGTTGGAACGTTTTAAATTTGACAATTAAACTAGACCAAATACATGATTAGATGTTACAACTTATAATTTTTCATGAGCTTTAATTGTTAGTCCTTTTAGCTTTAAAACCCACGAAATATTGAATAATTCATTTGCCTTTCAAACAAATATTATATCAAGAATATTTAAGTGCAAAAATATAAATATACATTTTATAACATGATAAATAATAAAAGTTAATACAAACCAATAGAAAAAAGGATAGTTGTGTAGCTACCGTAGATGTAAAGACAAATCAATTGCTTCCCTGCAATCATTTCTATTATACTCATTTGACTTGAATTCTCTTTTATTGCTGAAGAAATAAATATCTTGTTTTTTAGTTTTCCAATGAATTTCTATAGTAATTCCTTATGTTCTTCATTTTTCATTCTTAATTCTTAATCTATGTCATGACCCAAAAATGGACATGATGACACTTGTCTATTCCCATCAAAACAAGTCAGCCTCAACACAACTAAAACAAATAAAAATGTGGAAATGCAGTAAAACAAAATAATTCATTCTAAAAAATACCCTAAAATTTAGTTGTCACGTGTACAAGCCACTAATGAAAATATTGAATTCGAAAGATAAATACAAGTCTTTGTCTTTGTTTCTCAAGTAGAACAAATCTTAAAAGAACAGGAAAAAGGGTCCGACAGGATGACAAGCAGCTACCTCTCAAATTTTCACAAGTCTCTGCTAACAGGAGAAGAAGATCACACGAGTTCATACTCAAAACCTACACAAGTTTTGAAGCAAGGGGTGATAACCAATGACACGGTACCCATCAAGAAGCCTACTTAAGAGAGAAACTAGATAAAAACGAACACCCCTGACTCCCCAACCGAACCTCCTCAGACTACAACCTATATAGAATCAGCCCAACCTAGCAGTTCTACAATACACGGTTCACAAGGCCCAATATTCACATTCTGATAGCCACAATTCGACAATAAAACAAATCAAATAAGTCAATCTCACAGTCAAGTAGTTCTGTCACACACAACAAGTTCATCAATCTAAAGTACCAAGCAAGTCACGCATAAGCATTAAATGCATCAAGTCACAATAATAAATCTTTTGCCCGAAATGACCTTGGCATTAGAACGCTCGCCATAGAAGACCTTGGCATCTCAAGACTCGCTGGTAAATACTTCGGCATCAAAACACTCGCCGGCAAAGACCTCAACATCATATCACTCACCGATAAATACCTCAGCATCGTATCACTTACCGCCAAAGACCTCAACATCATATCACTCGCCGACAAAGACCTTGACATCATATCACTTGCATATCTCATAATGGTGTTCAACGATCAATGCACACAAGAAATATCATATCACATAGAAGAGACAACAAATTGCACAATTCAAGTCCACATTCATTCTTTCAAGCATTTCATGAATCAATCAATAAGACCACAATAAGGTAATTTACTTCGTCATGGTCATCACATAGACCTTTTTTATTTCAACCCCTTTTTACTCATTTAGATGTATCAAGTGGACAATTTAACCCTTCACCTCATCCCCATTACTACCAATACACATGCAACGAAGGAAGTATATGAATTAAACTAGAATACAAGGTTTAGGGAGCCAGTTGCCTCAAATCAATCAACAATCACTCTAAAAGTTGAGCCTTTTTCCTCCGATTCACTTTCAAAGCCAATCAATCTAAAATAATCAAGTATTCACAATCACCCATCAGAAACAACACTTCCTGCATCAATTATGTAATGAAATGGGTCAATCAACTTAAAATCCAACATAAAAATGGAGGGTTGAATCCAAAAAATAGAACTTGAAAAAGATGTTAAAGGCCTTAGAAACTCATTGGGAAAAATCATTTAAAAAAGGGACGTAAAATCAGTTCATAAACTCACTTTTACTTCAAAACTTAAGCACATGAAGAACCCCAATTTATCAACCGAAAATCTTGTTTTAAACTCATAAACTCAATAATAATAATGGGTAATCGAAGATTTAAAGTGAAGAATTATTATTTAAAAGATTTTCCTCAAAAATTTGTTCCAAATTGCCTTCCAAAGCTCCCAAAACTCAAAAAATAGTGAAATGGGGTTGAAAAACCAATTTTTAGAAAACATTCAACTTAGGTCTCAAATGCTAATCGCGATCACGACCCTAAGTCAGACAATTTTGAAGAGTGAGGTCTGCCAATTCATTGAAGTTGACCATAGCGATCGCGGAAAGACCTTGGCAATCGCGATGCATCCCAAGATGATGCTACACGATCGCAATGTGGGAGCCTCGTGATGACCAACGTGGTCATGCACATAATGAATCAACCAAGCCCTCACCTAGGCCTAAAATCATCCCCCGAATCCAAAGGAACTCTCAAACTACCGATACGAGCATCCAAAATATGAATGTTGACCAAAGTCAACCCAAATGCTAAATTTTTACAATTTCACAACTTAGGACCTCAAATCCTCAAAAATACTCAGAATCTAAAACTGAAAACTCTCACGGATAATGTCACACCTCGAGCCTACACCCTGGGCGGGACTGACACTTGAAGACCATTGTTGGCCTCAAGCGAACCCTTGGCCTGGCTTACTTAAGTCAGCGTAAGACTTAAACATAAGAAAATATAACTCATGCATAACTTAAGAAATAATAGTTTAGCCAAAATGACAACTAAGTCTTTAAACAACATCTGAATGATAATGTAAAGACAACTGAACTACTAACTGTCTATGACGCCTCTAAAATAACTGAGATGGATGTTGGGACTAAACCACAACATCCTAATGAACTAAACTAGAAAGTGAATAAAAGAGTCCTCCGGAATGCAAGGATGCTCACCAACATACTCTGAATGCTCAAGCTGGATCAACGAGGCACTGAATGCTGATCCTGGTTACCTACATCTGCATCATAATACGATGCAGGCCAACTAGCATCAGTACATTGAATGTACGAGTATGCGAGATGGAAATACTAACATACAAAGGCTTGAAAGGAATCTGAAAGAAACACTTACCTTGGCTTTTCTAAGCTAATGAATACTTAACTGAACTCAATTCAATATAAAGTAGTTTAAAACAAGTGCAATATAAAGAAAAGTTGTTTGAAAATATGATATCAACTTTGTGTATATACAAGGATACAACATAACTCTGCAATGTATGTAAAAATACAATAACTGATGTATATAAAAATGCAATAACTTCTATGGGAGTTTCTCTAACCGACACCCATCACTATGAGCCTAAGTGATGGTACAATGTTTTACCTCACGTTGCCAAGGACCATTCTATACCTTGGCATCAGTATAGAACCTGAACTACTAAGTGGATCCACTAGTCTATGCTAAAAAGCACTAAGGAATCATCTAAAAAGTATGATCCTTTTTCTTCCCATGATGGCTACATGATTTATGGGGGCTTGAGTTAATATGAACACGCGTCCCCTTATCAGTGCTCAATACTACTCCCAAAATATACTTAGCTCATATGTTTTTAAAACAACTTCTACTCTGGTTTGAGATAATTGCTCAAACTTAGCTTAAAAGCTCTCTTGGAATCAATGTTCCCTTTCTTGCTCAAAACTCTTTTGGAAATCTCAGTTTTCTCTCATCTTAAGTGTGAAAACATTAACTATTAGGAATACTTAGTTTCCATTTATCATTTTAAATAAAATTAACTTTACTCTTACTCTTTACTCAACTTCAAAGATTAATTCTTAAAACAAAGTTTAAACATTTGTAAAAGACTTCTTGAAAAGACTCTAAGAACTTCCTAGACTTGGCTCTTGACTTTCCTTGAATTTGGGTTTATGGATTCAAGGTTATGATTCATGTTTCTAGATGATTTCTAGATGTTAAGAAGTCATTTAGAGTAGTGATAATCAATGGAAAATATTAGGACACCTTAGAATACCTTAAATAGGCTGAACGACGAAAAACTGGTGAAAAACGCCGATCCGGGCGCATCCCTGGCGCACCGCGCGAGGTCCCAATTTACTGGGGCTCATTTCTGGAGCACTGTTGGTGTGCCGTCCCAGCCCTCCTGGAGCTATGGGGGCGCATCGCGCCAGCCTCCTTTCAGGCAAAAATTCAGACGAACTTTTGATCTCATTTTCTGACCCTAAATTGTTTTAATCCAATTCTTTTTCCCAAATTCACTTTAGATTCATGTACCAAATCATATACACAAAAATCTAAATCAAACGACTCAGGGAAACAACACTTAATCATCAAGAAAACTCCTAAATCCCAACTCATATTCGAGAACAAAATCAATTCAAGAACAACTATCAAGAACATAAATTTCTCAATCATTCTAGGACGTAAACACACTGAATTAAACATGCTTGGCGCGTGGGTGAACTAACCCAACGCTATGTGATTTCACATACCTTGTAGGGATCACCCCCGATGAATTCCACAAGCTAAACTCGAAGATCTCCTTGCTTCTCCTTCTCTTTTCTCCTATTCTTTCCTCTTCTCTAAAACCCTAACTCTTTTCCAAAAACGTAAAACTGACCAAGTTCAGTTTAGAACCTTAATTAATTGACTAAAACGAATTAAAATAAAAGGGTAAGGAAAAGATCAAACTACCCTTCAAAATCCGGATTTGGACTTTCCTTAAACCAATAGCCCAACTTCTAAAGGGCATAACTTACTCATACGACCTCGGAATCGCACAAACTTGGCGGCGTTGGAAAGATCATTCCAAGATATTTCCAACCATATCTGGAACTACACGTAACTCATCCTGATCTAGGAGTTATGGTAATTTGAAGTTGACTAAAAATTCACTTTAACTTACTTAAAAGTTTCTAGATTTCCTTATACTTTCCAAAAATGACTATTTCCAGATTTTAAACTTCTTTCTAGTTTTTTCTAGTTGCGAGATGTTACAAATAAGATTTCATATTTTGAGACTAATGGAATCAAACAAATCTTGTTTGATACTCGAAACTCTTAAAGACCCCAAAAAGCCATTTTTAACAACTTAGTCTTTAAAACTCATAAAACTGACAAATATCTCAACTTTTAACCCAAATTTCCAAATCAACTTTTCAATCTCAATCATAACTCGGGTTCGATAACGGGAGGCCAAAAGTGTAATTTCATTAACTTTGCTAAAAGAAGACCTGATGATCGATAATGTCGTTCGGTGAATAGACAATATCATTCAGAAAATCACCAAATCGCCAAGATACCGCCTAAAGTTGCAGAATGCTGGAGCTAAAATGGGGGCAAATTCGGTGAGCAACAACCATATTCAGTGTATCGCCAATCTAGTCGGCGAAGGACAACCAGGTCGCCAAAAGTATGAAGGAAGATGCAAGCAAGTGTTGATGGGCAAGATGGAAGGATAATGGGTGAATCGTGGAGTCATTCCGTGATCTCGACCTAGATCGCCTAAAGTCACAGTAGCCAGACCAAGAAAAAGTGAAAAATGAAGGTGAGATGAAGAGCAATCGATGATTCACCAATCCGTCAGCAATACCCGACTTACTTCGCCAAGTAGTCCTAAGCAGTGACATTTCAGATTTGTTTAAATTAGTTTTGGCTAGAGAGAGAGACTCATTTAGAAAGTGAGGAAATAATTACTTAGAGAGAAAACACTACCAAAGGGTTTAGTGAGTGATTTTAGCAAGATTTTGAGAGAGATTTTGTAAGAGAGAAGATTATCAATTAAATTTCATCTATAATTCTCATTTTGTACCCAACTATGGGAGTGATAATTAATTTTGATCTTCTAATTTTTGAGATGAGTGGCTAAAACCCTTTACTTGGGGTTTTGATCATGAAGCCAATTGTTGAATTTACTTAGTGGGTTTTTGTTAATTGCGAAGAATGGTGCTAATTTGAAGTGGGTCTAAGTTGTTGTTGTGTTTCGACGTTAAATTACATTACTTCATGTATCAATTTCAGTGTTGTGCACTTACACAAGAGAGAGGTATGGAACCAAGGTGGCAATCTTAGCGTCCTTAGTAGTGGGTTTCCTTAGTTTCAGCTCGAGAGAGTGAAACAAGTGACCCTTCCTTTGTATCCAGCTCGAGAGAGTGGATTTGATGAGGGTAAAGAGTTGGGTCTCGTTTGATCGGTATTGAAGTTCGAGAGAATTCAATATAGAAAAGGTAATTGTTCGAGAGAAAGTTACTTTTTATATGGTTCGACCTACTCACAACAAATTATTCCATTATGAGCAGTAATGTTTACCCATTTAATTGGGATTCAATAATTGGTTGATCAATTCCCCAAGTTTTACTCTAATATTTGATTGCTTGTGTTGAAGTGTGAGTTTGGATTGGTAGTTAAAACCCATAATTTAAGATTTGAATATTAATTGTGCAAGAATTGTTTGATTGAAGAGATTATCATTGTACTTTTATTATTGAATTCGAAGGGAGCACTACTCCCTGTGGGATCGACCCCAACTCACGTAGTTGGGTTATTATACTGAAGAATGATCATTGGAATTTAGTATTGGATGAAATGCCACTTGATACGTTAATCAAAATGGCGCCGCTGCCGGGGAGTAGCATTACTTAGAATTCTTTTATTGAAGATTTGACACTCTAAAAATTCATTGGCTGTAGTTGAAGTAGTTTCGACTGCTTTGTGTAGGTCTACAACCCAGCTCAATCGGGTGGGATGGGTTCAATTTTTATCCCACAAACTGATGAGAGTGCGATGTTTTAAGTCACTAGCACAACTCTTCATCTTCTCCAAATGAGGGTAATATATGGAGGGCTAGATCTCGAAGACCCATATGAGCATGTGAGAAATTTTACTAAGGTTTGCAGCCCTTTTTCATTCAAAACTATGTCTCAAGAGTCAATTCGACTGTGGTTATTCCCACTGTCCTTAACAGGAGAAGCTAATAAATGGTTAGCCGTGTTACCAAACAATTCCATCACATCATGGGAGGAGCTGGTTGTAGCATTGAACATAAGATTCTTTCCTCCATCAAGGATGATGAAACTTAGAGATGAAATTCAAAGTTTCAAGCGACGGGAGGGGGAACCCATCCATGAAACGTGGGTGAGATTCATGAAGCTCCAACTTATGGGCTACCAAATGATTTGTCACTTCAATATTTCTACCGGAGTCTAGATTCGGTTAATAAAGGAGTGGCTGATCAATTGGTACGAGGAGGAATAATGTTACAACCATTTGAGGTAGCTTCGTTTCCTCTGGATGAAATGACTAGGATAAACCAAGCATGGTACACCCAAGAGGATCATGCCTCTCCATTTCATTTTTGGTTAACGCAAGAACAACTTGATAAAGAGAGAAAGAGAGGGATGAGAACATCAAGAAGATGTTGATTCAAATGGAAGTTCTACTAGAGCACATCAAGGGGACATGTGGAGTGTTTAGAGTTGAAGAGGGTTCTTCTTCCGGTTACTCAAGGCCGGGGGAGAATCAAAGTTGGAAGTCCAAGAGGTACGAGGAGGGTTTCAACCCATCCTATCTACAACGAGGAGAAAATAAAGGTTGGAACTATCATAAGGGAGAAGAACAAAAGAGATACTATCAAGATTGGGCTGAGCAAAATGATTATTGGAGAAGGGAAGATGATTATGAGGAGAACCATACTCACTCAAGTGAAAGCCCAAAATCTAAAGGGAGTGCAGGCAGTCCTCGGGTGAATGGCTTGTTGTCACGCATACTTGACAAAGTTGAAGGTTCGAATGATTTGTTGAAAGGGATGAAAGATGACTTTCCATCATTGAACAATAAAGTGAACTCTCATGCCGACGCAATCAAGACACTCAAAGGACAACTGAGTTTATTATCAGCTCAGTTGAAACCAAATATAACAAGGGAATGTGACGATAGAGGGTTGGCTGTAGTTACTCGTAGCAGAAAAGTGGCAATAGGTAATGTAATGGGAAATGAAGATGCTAAAAAACATGAAGAAGGTGAAGTCATGGAGTAACAAGAGTTGCTTATTTATCAAAACATTGCCAAAGAACAACAAAAGGAAGTGGACCAACACGTTCAAATTCCAAAAGTCATGCAACTCTTACCCAAAATACCTCCACCATTTCTCCAATGATTAAAGAAGAAAAATGAAGATGAGAAGTTCAAAAAGTTCTTGTCAGTGTTCAAGATACTATCAATCAACATACCCATTGTGGAAGCATAATTGGAAATGCCGGGATATGCCAAGTTCATGAAAGAGTTGGTCACAAAGTAGAGGAGTTTGGATTTTGAGACAATTGAAGTTTCCCATAGTTGTAGTGCAATCATGACTAAGGAGATGATCAAAAAGTGAGAATATTCCGGGGCATTCACTATTCCTTGCACCATAGGCATGCTTCAATTCGCTAAAGTTTTATGTGATTTGGGAGCAAGTATCAACTTAATTCCCTATGCGATAAACAAACAACTTGGGTTGGGTAAACCGAAAGCAACCACAATGAGACTTCTAATGGCAGACCGTTCAATCAAACATCCTGTTGGGATACTTCATGACATCTTGGTAAAGGTCGATCGGTTCATCTTTCTGGCTTATTTTGTGATTTTAGATTGTGAAATAGATGAAAAAATTTCCATTATCTTGGGATGGCCATTTTTGGCAACCGGGATAGCATTGGTAGATATTGAAAGTGGAAACTTGAAGTGTCAGGTGAACGAAGATGAAGTAACCTTTAATATTTGTAAAACCATAAAACACCCAAGTGATATTTATGTGGTGTCTACTGATGATGTTATTGATGAGGCGGTAGCTACTGTAAGCTATTTGATGTGCATAAATGAACCCCTTGAAGGTGTACTCGCTAATCATGATGAATCCGAAGTTCAAAGCTATAAGGAAGTTGTAGCTGCATTGTCGGGATTAGGAGGGTATTCAAAGACTCCAATCAAATTGTAGATTGACCTAAAAAATAGAGAGAGTCCTCCCGCAAAGCCAACAATAGAAGAACCACCTAATCTGCAACTGAAAGCTCTTCCCTCTCATCTCTAATATGCTTTCTTGGGGGAAAATAACACTTTACCAGTGATCATTGCAGCTGACTTACTTGAATTGCAGGTGAAATTGCTCCTTGAAGTGTTGTGAAAACATATAAAAGCTATAAGATGGACCATCGCTGATATAGTGGGCATTCCTCCCGGTATTTGCACTTACAAAATTCAACTTGATAATGAGTGTAAGCCTAGTGTTCAACATCAGCGGAGATTGAACCCACCAATGCAAGAAGTTGTAAAAAAAGGAGAAAATCAAGTGGTTGGATGCATGTGTGATCTACCCTATTACGGATAGCAAATGGGTAAGCCCGATACAATGTGTACCGAAAAAGAGAGGTATCACCGTAGTCCGAAATGCAAAAGGGGATCTTGTGCCGACTAGACCGGTAACCGGATGGAGAGTATGCATGGATTATCGAAAGCTAAATTCATGGACTGAAAAGGATCACTTTCTAATGCCTTTTATGGACCAAATTCTTGACCATCTATAAGAAAAGGGATTGTACTGCTTTCTAGATGGGTACTCCGATTACAACCAAATCTCTATTGCGCCAGAAGACCAAGAGAAAACCACCTTCACCTACCCTTATGGAACGTTTGCGTTTAAAAAAAATGCCATTTGGGCAATGTAATGCCCCGATGACATTTTAGCGCTACATGTTATCTATTTTTGTGGACATGGTAGAAGACTCTATGGAGGTATTCATGGATGACTTTTCAATCGTAGGGGATACATTTGAAGAATGCTTGGCACACTTGGGGCAAGTACTCCAAAGATGCATGGAAACAAACCTGGTTCTGAATTGGGAGAAATACCACTTCATGGTGAATGAAGGCATAGTTCTTGGGCAGAAGGTGTCACAAAAAGGACTGGAAATCGATAAGGCAAAAATTGAGGTGATTGAGAAACTACCTCTGTCGATTTCAGTGAAGGGTGTTCACACCTTCTTGGGACATGTCGGTTTCTACCAGAGGTTCATCAAGGACTTCTCAAATATTGTACACCCCCTGTGCAAACTCTCGGAGAATGAAGTGAAGCTTTATTTTAATGACGCCTGTATGGTGGCTTTTCGATGCTTGAAAGAAAAATTAGTATCCACCCTGGTCATTATCAGCCCCGATTGGTCCGAATCTTTTGAAGTGATGTGTGATGCGAGTGGCACGACATTGGGTGTGGTATTGGGGCAAAAAAATGCAACAAGATTTTTCACCCAATTTATTATGCAAGCAAGACTCTAAATAATGCTCAACATAACTATACCTTCACTGAACAAGAGTTGAGTTTATGCATTTGAGAAATTCCGGGCATACTTGTTAGGAACTATAGTGATTGTTCACACTGATCATGCTGCACTTCATTACTTGATGGCAAAGAAGGATGCAAAACCAAGGTTGATAAGGTGGGTGCTACTATTACAAGAATTTGAATTTGAGGTCAAAGATAGAAGAGGTTATAAAAATCAGGTGGCTGAACACTTATCAAGGTTGGAGGCCATGGAGAATGATGAGCCTGAGGTTGACATAGATGATTCCTTCCCCGATGAACAAGTGATTGCAATATCCCGTGAAAAATCCCATGGTATGCAGATTTCACAAATTACATTATGTGCGTAATGTCGGATTAGCTGAACTTCTACCAATGAAAGAGGTTCATGTTCGACAAAAAGTACTTCTGGGATGAACCATACTTGTTTCGAGAGTGTGCATATCATATCATTAGAAGGTGTGTTCCGGAAGAAGAGGCGGTAGGAATTCTCCATGCTTGTCATGTGTCTCCAGTTAGAGGACACCATAGCGGTGTGTGCACAACCGCTAAAGTTCTCCAGAGTGGATATTATTGGCCATCCCTCTACAAGGATGCACATGAATTTGTAAAGAAATGCGCTCAATGTTAGAAGCAAGGTGGAGTGTCTAAAAGGCACGAGTTACCCCTTACTCCTATTTTAGAAGTGGAACTATTTGATGTTTGGGGAATCGATTTCATGGCCTCTTTGTGAGCTCGTTTGGAAATGGTGGCTGTAGATTATGTTTCCAAATGGGTGGAGGCTGTTGCACTTCCAAAAAAAGAAGGAAAAAGTGTCGTCCAATTTTTGAAATGCTACATCTTTGCGAGATTTGGCACTCCTAGGGCGATTATTAGTGATGTGGGATCCCACTTTTGCAACAAGTGGTTCTCCGCTGCATTAAGCAAGTATGAGGTGAAACACAAAGTAGCAACCCCATATCATCACCAAACAAGTGGACATGTTGAAGTGTCAAACCGGGAGATCAAAAGAATCTTGGCCAAGACAGTGAATGCCAACATAACCGATTGGTATCTAAATCTCAATGACGCACTATGTGCATATCGCACCGCTTACAAAACACCTATTGGGATGTCTCCGTATCAACTAATTTTTGGTAAATCTTGCCATTTACCCATTGAGTTTGAACACAAAGCGTTGTGGGCATTGAAAGCTTTAAATTTGGACTGGACAAAGACCTCAAGGGGGAGAGTGGAGCAGTTAAACGAATTGGATGAATTCAAATTCAGAGCTTATGAAAGTTCAGTCCTTTACAAGGAAAATATGAAGAAATGGCATGATGCTAAAATCCTTAGGAGGGAGTTTAGAGTTGGAGACTGGGTGTTACTATACAATTCCCGAATTAGACTCTCTCCAGGTAATCTCAAGTTCAAATGGTCAGGACCATTTAGAGTGAAAAGTGTATTCACCAATGGTGCCATAGAAGTTAAGGGTCAAGAGGGACCTGCATTTAAGGTGAATGGGCAACGCTTAAAATTATACTTTGGAGAATGCCAGGAGATCTCTTTAATAAAGGTGGTGTACCTGGAAGATGCTTGAGATCATTTCCACATCATGCCACGGCGTTAAATAAGGCACTTATTGGGAGGCAACTCAAGTGTTAGTGTTTGGAATAATGTGTGTTGATTTTGCAGGAGTAGGGATCATGAGTGAGACAAAAGTCTTCTTGGCGAGTCACCGATATTTCGGCGAGCACGACTTGGTTCGCATTATGAATCTAAAAAATTAAGACTGAGACTTTGGAGCATTCAGCGGGATACCTTCACCAGTCGGCGTATCGCCGATGTGTTTAGGCGACCCAATTTTCATCTCCCTTTCTAATCAAAACGGACAACGCTCCTCAAGAATTGACCGGCGATGCTTTAAGTTCATTATACGCATTACCGAGTTGTTTGGCGATCCACTACATCTCCACTGATTTACCTTCTCTAAGAGTGCAAGCTATTGGAACTAAGGGAGATTTGAAGAACATTAGGCACAGTGCCGAAACACTCAGCGATCAGTTCACTCCATCGCCAACTGGGCATTTAGTGAAGATTTCTCATGACCCTGCTCTACTTGTTTACACACTAGATTGTTTTCAATTCTTGTCAATTTTTATTTATTGTTCATATTTAGTTTACTTGCGATAAGTACCCGGTCTCTACCCACATTGGGGACAACATTGAGTGTTTTTTGTGGAGGTGTGGAGAATGCTCAGTGTCCTCAGCGAACCTCCTACTCGTTTTGACAACACCCATGTTTGTGTGGAATGTAGTTGCTTTTGTGCAAATTTAAGTATTGGTTTGATAAATCCTGATGACTGAAACAGTGCTCTGCTAGAACAAAAATGAATGCACGGCTATGACAAGATCAATAAAGTAGCATAGACAATATGTGAATTCTTTGACTCTCACTGTGACTAGTCACTTATCTAATCGAGTCTCTTGTGATGAACATTGAACACTAGCGAAAGTGTGGAGTCTTGTTTGACTTGGGTGTCAATGCCTTGTATGATGAGCTTACCGTGAACCATGTGTGATGACAACTGGAATTTGCCCCATTGGTCCGGTTGACTAAGTGATGTAATTTCATGAGATGATCTTAGGCAATTTTAAAGAGTGAGCCGATTTGAAAGTATGCCTCTTTTGTGGCTTACCTTGTGAGTGTGTGAACCTCTTTTGAGCACCCTTTGAGCCTTGACTTTTTCTTAGAAGAAACTTGGTAACATTATAACCTCTCCTTATCCATTACCCATAATCCTCATGATCTGTGGTTTGTTTGTGTAACGATGCGTAAAATGATAGGTTGAACTAGAGCCTAAACATGGGGGTTAACGTCAAGAGTTAAGGGAAAGGTATAAGGGTTTTGGGTGTAGGACATGGTATGGGAACCTAGGCTACCTAAAACTAGTCCTAGCTACTGCCTCCTTAGACCACCAGGGTCTTCACGACCCGTGGTGGCTACCAAGAGTCTTGGTGCCACCCGTGGTTGGCTAAGCAATAATCCTTAGATTGGTGCCAAGATAAGGCTCTCCTTCACGAGCCACTTCACGGCTCATGGTCATGACCACGAGCCATGGGAAGGTTCGTGGGATTGCCTTGGATTATGGAGAGTTATGTCTTGTTGAGGAGGCTACTGCCTCAAAGACCAAAGGCACCACCACGAGCTGTGGTGCCCTACACGGTCCGTCAAAGTGGGCGTGAAGCTCACCTACGCTCAAGGCAAGCAAGGCATTTTGGCCAAGTTTCTGCCTCAATGATCACGAACTTCACCACGACTCGTGGTGTTAACCACGGATTGTGGGAGATTTTATCGTCTTGCCTTAGCCTTGGAGAACTTGGCAAGGTTGGGAGGCACACTTTATAGGGGACCACGGGAACCACCACGAGCCGTGGTGCCCCTCATGACCCATCAAGTTGGGCGTGGTCCCTGACGGGGCTGCTTAATTTAGGGAGTTTTTGGTAATTTCGTTTTATTATTTGGGGTTGATTTTAAATGGTTTATTTCATAAATATATATATTTTTAAGTATTTTAACAAGTCATTAACTCCATTATTTCCAAAGACCCTAAATCGAAACCCCAAAGTTCCTCTTCCCATTATTTTTCTCTCTAGAAGTTCTCAAGGAAGAAGAAGAAGAAATGGGAGCTAGGGTTTGGATTCAAGGCATTTTCTTCATCAAATTTGTTGAGGAATATTAGTAAAGTTATGGTGATCCTTCATCTAGTGTTATATTTCACCCTAGAGTCAATTTCAAAATAGATTTCAAAGATTTGAAAGTTCATGAAAAAGCTAGGGTTTTACTCAATCTCATGGGTTCTTCTCTCAAACGATTTTAAATGGTTACTAATGTCATATTATGATTGTATTGAAGTGTAATTGATGTTTTATGATGAAAATACTCTATGAACCCATGAATTTTCTAAATTCCTAAATTATGTCTTTATGAAGTGGGTTTGTTGATTATGAAGGCTTTTGATTGGGTTATGGCTAAATTTCTTTGGGTTATTGAATTGTATCATTATCTATGCCGTAATTATGATGAATTGTTGGTGAGTTGATGATTTGTGATCATGACCTTTAAAGGGCAAGTTATGACCTAATTGTATGTTGAAGTAGAATTGTGTTAGAGATGTTGATCCACTTGAAAGATGGAGATGTTTACTTACAATATATAATATGAAGGATATTTATGTGATTTCAACGATAGAATAATGATTTTGTATAGGGAGTTAATGTGTTGTGATTGAAAGTATATTCTCACTTATTACTCATGAATGTTGGTGATGGGATGTGAAAGGTTCTATAAGGTAATGTTGAATATCTTTAATTTGTAGAGTAAGACATCCTTTTCTTGTATTGATGAAGTGATCTTGAATGAAGAATGAATGGTTAATGATAATGTTATTAATGAAGTACTTGTTGAAAGGCTATTCTCAATTGTACTCTAATGAATGAAATGATGTGTTGGTTGGAAGGATATTCTCAATCTTACACTAATGAATGAAAATGGGATTCTTAGATGAAAGGCTATTCTCATCTTTGAATCTTTGATTTATCTAATGAATGTAGGGAGGAGATGGATGCTCATACGTGAGTTGAGGCGGGGTATCTAGTAGCAATCTCTTAAGATGGATACTCATCCGTGAGTTGAGGCGGAGTGTCTAGTAGAAATCTCTTATCCCTTGAATATAATGAATGTTAACTACTCTATAGGAATGTAGGCTAAGCACCGAGTTGATATTGAATGAGATGGATGCCTATCCAGAGGGTGAGGCGGGGTATCTAATAGAAATCTCTTGGGGTGGATGCTCTTCCGTGAGTAGAGGCGGGGTATCTAGTAGAAACGTCCTTATCCTATAACTACGTACCCACGTAGGTCTAGCTAGTGGATCCACTCAAGATAAATACCGGTTTACCTTAGGCAAGTAGATGAACCCTTATGATGTGGGATATTACATCAGATTCCATGATCTAGTTCTCGTGGTGTATGTCGGTTAAACGCTTGCTCGCACCATGTGAGATGTGCAGTTTAGTTTCTTGAGAAGTTCTATAACGTATAGGTAGTATTATGGGATGCTATCCATACATGGCACGAGTAGGTTTTAAGAGGGCTATAGTCAGTTCTCTATATCTTAATGAATAATGTCCCCTTTAATGAAGTTAATAAAGAATGTTGACTCTTAAATGTCTAATGTAATGAGGCATGCTATACTCAAATTATATTATGAGTTACTTCCTTGTCATGATTTAATGAATATGAATGTGCCTTGTCTATGGTGGCTTTAAGGAGCACTTAGTGTAAGTGGTAGTATGTGATGCTACTTGCACATTGCACAAGTGTGACTTAGAGTTGTCTTAGATGTTGGTCCTAATTTATGAAGTGATTTATGAAATGTTTATATCTCTTATTTGCATTATTGTATGAAGGTGGAAAGAAGGAATGGTAAGTTCACTTTTGGTGACCTTAAGGTGGTACTTAGTGTGGGTGGTTGTATGGGACGCTACCCATACATTGCACAAGGTATAGCTTGAGGGTTGCTTGAGGTGGAGGCTCAAGGTAAAGGTAAAGGTTTATATGGGATTGTGTTCAAATGTGATTTGTATGCTGGTTGTGACTTATATTATGCCTCATTCATTAAATGTTCATGAAGTTTAACCAAAATGGCATAAAAGCATCACTTTCAAACAAAATGTCCTTTTTAAGCATGTTTTTGCATGGTCATCATATTTAGTATATTTTTGTTTGCTAACCCATATTTCTCCTATTTTACTACAAGTGTAGGTTCCGACAAGTGATTTACTATAGCTAGAATTGAAGTGCTTGGATAGAGTTTCCTCCAAGACTTGGTATGTCCTCTTGGATTCGAGGACAAGAACTCTTATGTTACATTTTCTTATGTAATAGACATTTTAGTAGTATTTTCAATTGTAAAGGGATGTGTCCCTACTTATGTTTTGATATTGTGTCTAAGATGGACATGTGAGACTTTAGTATTTCGCTGCTTTATAAATGATTTTTTTTGACACTTGATTTTATTAAGGAAAGTCTTAGTTCCGCACTATTTTCCTTATATCAAATGTTTATGAATGTTATGTGGCTTGTATAAGGCTTTTCGTAGTCTTGTACACCGGTTACGCCTAGGGGGTGCTCTCGGGGAGTGACAGTTTGAATAGTCAACTTAGGCCAAAAGCCTAAGTTGGGCGTGTTGTGAAAAGAGAAGGCAAATCAAGTAAATGCAAACAAGTCCCTCATGCCCAAGTTTTGAGAAAAATGGAACCCCTCCATATAAAAAAAAGAAGAAAAGATTGAAAAATAAAAAGAAAGAAAAAGTCGTGAAATAAAGTTGTGGAAATACAAAGAAAATGCGGTTTCCAATGAATCATGGAAGATGAATAAGAGGTGACGTTTGAGCTTGATGAAATTGACAAAGAGAAGGAAAGAATGTGTTGTTCACATCACAGTTCATGAGGATTTTTATCCTATAAGCCTAAATGACCATACCTTTACACTCAACCCCATTACAAGCCTTGAAAAGACGTTATTAATCTTGAATGAGCTGAAGCAAAAGTCAATAGGCAAACCTATGGGTGAAATCATACATTGTGTTTATCTCTTTGAGTGTGAGTGTTGATCTTGATTCCAGAACTTTAAATGATTGAACCATTGTGTGTGAATATGGAATCATTTTTTGTATGAGGGCATTGGAATACCTTTGTTGAGCTTGAACTTGCATTTGACGCAAGTTTAGTGAGCTTGAGATTCTTTGTTAATGGTGAGTCACAACTTGAAACTTTGAGTACAAGATTGATCCTGGCAGAGTAAGTTGAGACTTTTTGTGTGCATTCACGATTGAGTCTTCTGTAGCACTGTTAGAGACATTCTTTTTGAATTGCTAAACTTGACCTTTACTTAAGGAAAAACAAAAGTTTAAGTTGGGGGTGTTGATTAGTCCACGATTTGGACTTATTTAGGGCTTCATTTTGATAAATTTAGTGTCCTCCAATGGATATTTTGTCTCAATAGCTGATGAAAACCCTCGAGTTTCAAGTATTTGGGGTTAGAGACAAAGCATGGACACTCTTGGGCAAAAAGGAACAAAGAAAGCTTAAGGAATGAACAAAAGAAGACTAGATGATCGATGATGTTGTTTGGTGAATCGCCAATATAATTCAGCGAATCGCCAAATCGCCAAGATACCGCCTTAAGTTGCAGAATGATGGAGCTAAAATGGGGGCAAATTCGGTGAGCAACAACCATATTCGGCGTATCACCGATCTAGTCGGCGAAGGACAACCAGGTTGCCAAAAGTATGAAAGAAGATGCAAGCAAGTGTTGATGGGCGAGATGGAAGGTTAATGGGCGAACCGCGGAGTTATTCGGAGATCCCGACCTAGATCGCCTAACGTCACAGTAGCCAGACAAAGAAAAAGAAAAAAATGAAGGCGAGATGAAGAGCAATCGGTGCTTCGCCGATCTGTCAGCGATACCCGACTTACCTTGCCGTGTAGTCCTGAGCAGTGACATGTCAGACTTGTTTAAATTAGTTTTGGCTAGAGAGAGAGACTCATTCAGAAAGTGAGGAAATAATTACTTAGAGAGAAAATACTACCAAAGGGTTTACTGAGTGATTTTAGCTAGATTTTGAGAGAGATTTTGTAAGAGAGAAGATTATCAATTGAATTTCATCTATAATTCTTATTTTGTACCCAACTATGGGAGTGACAATTAATTTTGATCTTCTAATTTTTTAGATGAGTGGCTAAAACCCTTTACTTGGGGTTTTGATCATAAAGCCAATTGTTGAATTTACTTAGTGGGTGTTAGTTAATTGCGAAGAATGGTGCTAATTTGAAGTGGGTCTAAGTTGTTTTTGTGTTTCGAGATTGAATTGTGTTAGTTCGTGTATCAATTTCAGTGTTGTGCACTTGCTCAAGAGAGAGGTGTGGAACGAAGGTGGCAATCTTAGCGTCCTTAGTAGTGGGTTTCCTTAGTTTCAGCTCGAGAGAGTGAAACAAGTGACCCTTCCTTTGTATCCAGCTCGAGAGAGTGGATTTAATAAGGGTAAAGAGCTGGGTCTCGTTCGATCGGTGTTGAAGTTTGAGAGAATTCAACATAGAAAAGGTAATTGTTCGAGAGAAAGTTAATTTATATATGGTTCGACCTACCCACAACAAATTATCCCATTATGAGCAGTAATGTTTACCCATTTCATTGAGATTCAATAATTGCCTAATCAATACCCCAAATTTTACTCTAATATTTGATTGCTTGTGTTGAAGTGTAAGTTTGGATTGGTAGTTAAAACCCGGAATTTGAGATTTGAATATTAATTGTGCAAGAATTGTTTGATTGAAGAGATTGTCATTGTACTTTTTTTATTGTTTGAAAGAAGCACTACTCCCTGTGAGATCGACCCCAACTCACGTAGTTGGGTGATTATACTGAAGAACAATCGTTGGTATTTAGTATTAGATGAAATGCCACTTCTTACTCAAAGCATCGACCTCCACATTGGCCTTCCATAGGTGATAAAAGCTAGTGATATCATAGTCCTTCAATAGTTCAAGCCATCTGCACTGCCTCAAGTTTAGATCCCTCTGACCGAAGATATACTGAAGACTCCGATGATTTGTGAAAACCTCACATTGAACTCCATATAGATAATGTCACCATGGATTAAGTACAAACACTACGTCTGCCAACTCTAAATCATGGGTAGGGTAGTTACTATCATGGTTCTTCAACTGCCTAGAATCATAGGTAATTACCTTACCCTTCTGCATGAGAGCAACCCCTAGCCCAACTCTAGAGGCATCCCAATAAAACTGAATCCCACACCCTCATCTGGAAAAGTCAAAACAAGACTCCATTTCAATAATGTCTTCAGCATTTGAAGCTCTTCTCAAATTCATCAGACCACTGGAAATTCACACTCTACATAGTTAATCTAGTCGAAGGAGAGGCAATGGTAGAGAAGCTCGTAAAAATCATCAGTAATAGACTGTAAGTCCAACAAAGCTTCGGATCTCATTAACCGGTGTAGGTCTGGTACAACCGTTCACTGCCTCAATCTAGGCTAGATGAACCTGAATACCCTCCTTAGATACCACGTGTCCCAAAAATGCCAGAATCAAGCCAAAACTCACACTTTGAGAAATTGGCATAAAATTTCTCTTCCCTCAATCTTTGGAGCACCATCCTCAAATGACAATCATGGTCCTCCTCAGCCTTGTTGTACACCAATATGTCATCAATGAACCCTATCACAAAGGAATTGAAATAAGGTCGGAAAACCCTGTTCATCAACTCCGTGAACGTTGAAGCATCACAAGAAACTCATAGTGCCAATAACAATTCCTAAAAGTTCTCTTAGGGATATCTGATGCCCTAATATTTAGCTGATGATAATTGGATCTCAAGTCAATCTTAGAAAGAAGAGATGCACTATAGTGTTGATCAAACAAATCATCACTATGTGGAATAAGATAGTTGTTCTTCACTATCACTTTGTTCAACTTCTAATAATCAATACACATCCTTATGGATACATCCATATTCCTCAAAAAACAACACATGAGCCCCCCACGGAGAAACACAAGAGCGAATATACCCCTTACTCAACAAATTTTGCAACTGATCCTTTAATTCCTTCAACTCGGTCGGAGCCATACGATAAGGAGAAAATATAGATTAGCTTGGTGCCCATATTTAAGTTAATAGCAAAGTCAATATTCCTATCCGGAGGAACATCTGTAAGATCATTAAGAAGGATATGTACAAACTCTGGAACCACGAGAGGGGGCTCAATACTAGTATCATGAATGAACGCCAAATAGGAGAAACACCCTCTATCAACAAATATCTTAGCTCTAACAAATGACTTGACTCTGCTAGGGTAAGAACCACTAGCACCTGTCCACTCAACTCTAAGAACACCCGGCATCGTTAAGGTTACAGTCTTAGCATAAGAATCAAGAATAGCATGATGTGGAGCAAGCCAATCCATACCCAAGATAATATCAAGGTCTACCATCCCCAAAATGATCAGGTCTACCCAAGTATCATACCCGGCCAAAGAAACAAGACAGGATCGATACACTCAATCCACCACTAAGGATTCACCCACTTGTGTAGAAACATGAATAGGCACAAACATACAAGCAAATATCATATCAAAGCCAATGTTGCTCCCAATTGCACGCACACGTGTACGCGGTCGTGCAAGTAATATAGTTTCTTTAGAAACAAGTTATCGTTCCCAAGGGACTTATGATCAAGTTATATTCACTAACTTAATTCCATAATTCGACAAAAGTACTTTAAGAGAGGTTGAATGTTATTTATTATGACTACGACTAATATAATAAATAAAGCAACTAATATGAACGACTTCAAATTGATGTTTTAAGAAAGTAAGAGACAATTCGAGGGTTGCAACATGCATTGGATTTCATGTATCGTATCTCAGGTAATGAACTAATTTAGGTTATCAAGTTACTGATTTATAGGGTTGATTATATGATTATGGTCTCCTGACCTCTAATTGCCTACTCCAATTACTTGTCTAACTACATCGTTAAGTAGGGATAGGCAGTCATAATTGGTGAGCATTTATATTTCATCTTGTTTTATAACCAAGCTAGGTGTTCGTCCGGGAGTCACTCCTAAACTCAAATCAACTAAACTTAATGGAAGACCAAGGTTTCTATATTCTTTGGTTTGTCTAACTTAGCGTCTCTGAAATTTAAGAATAGACAAGAGGTTTATCTCTATGATGGCCAGTCAAGAAATACTAAAACAAGAACATAGAAGTAACTTAAAAGCGATAACCATGAATTAATTCAAAACCATTAATACTCAACAGTTATCCATAGCTAAAGACTCATAACAAGGCGTTTAGCCACTCATAATGTTCAGAAACTGCCAAATAGTATTGGTTATGTGATCTAAAAAAAGAAGGAGAGATAGAGAATCAAAACCTATTACAAAACTTTACTCCTTGCTCTTGCACACCAAAAAGTAGTTGAAACCCCCCACAAAATAACCTAGGGTCTTATTTATAGAGTTTAGGAAAATAATTTCCAAATTTAGCTTAAGAAGGAATCCTAATTAAAACCAATTTTTGCCAAAACATCTGTCATGTCTTGGGGCGCCGCACAAGAATCGCGCCTGGTAGGCTGGGGCACATGCTACCAGTGCGCCAAAATGGGGCTTCTAAACTTTTGTATTGGCGCGTTGCGCCCCTGCTACGCAAGAGAGGCTGGGACATTGCACCAACTTTTGTTCTTGACGTTACTTGTCGTCCTCAACTTCTTTTCTCTTATGATTCAATCGCTTCTCTTAGGAACCCGTCAAAATAGCTAATCATGTATATTAGTATGCAATCATCACAATCCTACGTCAAAAAATGTTAGTGAATGTCCTTAAACTTATGTTAAAAATGGGTAATTTGTAATAATTGGGCATATAAATATGCCCAAGATCACCCAAAATCAAAATAGGTAGACATATATGAGAAGTAGATCCCGAATCAAACAATACAGATGAATGTTCATGGTAAACCGGGATGATACCTGTGATCAAATTATCAGAAGTCTCACCCTCAAGCCTCCCAAGAAAAGCATAGCACTGGCTGTCTCAGCCACCTGCTGCTTTAGTAGAACCACTACCTCTACCCTACGGAGCTGGTGTACCTCTACCAGTAGTCCTCCAACCTCTATTGGTTTGAGTTTTGCCTCAACACCTGGTCGGAGGCGTTGGTTCCCTATCAGGAATACCTGAGTAAGAATGTCGAGGTCCTAAATCAGTTTGTAGAGGACACTATCTCATTATATCACCTGGATCCCCACAAGTAAAGAAATATATCAGTACATATAACTGTTGATGTGAACCAGACGAACTACCATAGATACCTCGACCAGAACCATAAGAACCTCGGGCTGACTACCCACTCTCAACTGCAGCCATAGAAGCATGAACCGTCCCACGACAATAGAAGGAACCACTAACTCTATGCGAACCTCTAGATCTAGATCAGTCACCAGAAAACTGACTACAAGAACGATCCCTCTTGGTCTCCCCAAACTTCCCTAAAATCATCAACTTTTTTTCCTTGGCAGTTCTAACAATGGACTGGAATGAAGCCCCATCTCTGGATGACCTGAAAATATAAGATCTGACTGAGAAAGTGAACCCTCTCACAAACCGACAAAATCTCTATGCCTCATCTGGAACAATAGTCAAAGCATGCCTAGAAAGCTCACAAACACAACCCTCATATTCGTTCACAAACAATCTACTCTAAAAAAACTCTTAAATCTCAACCGATGATCCTCCCAGACGCTCCAAGGAATGAAGGAGACTAGGAAAGCACTAGAAAACACATCCCACTATGTTGGAGGAGATCCAATTTTTCTAGACCTTACAAAAGTCCTCCACCACTCTCTGGCGCGAGCACGAAGCTGAAGGACTATAAACCGGACACAACGAGCATCAACCATACCCACTACCTCAAGAATCTTATGGCACAAGGTCAAGAACTAATGATAATCCTCACTCTTACCACCCTGAAAACCTGGGTGGTTTAATTTTCTAAAACCTTTCAAAGCACTACTAATCTGCCGCTGTCAAGATAACCTCAGGAGCAATTTGTGCACCAAAAGCCGGTTTTGGAACAAATGGTGGCTGCCCCACCTGAACATGAACACATGGAGACTACTAGTTACTTGGGGTCTGCACCCTCGGAGAAAGGTTCTTAGAACTCGAAGCATCCTCAACAAAGTCTCCTAAAACAATAAAGCCCAAACTGGGGAGAAAACTTGTCCTCAAAAACCTCAACATGTGGCTTAAGAGAATTCTCTCTAGACCTACCCGTAGTAGGTGCCGTGGAGGGAACGACCTATACATGGTCCTACTCCACGAGCATGGCCTCTAGCTAGGGTCCCAACAACAACGTCCGGGCTACCTCCCCTCTATCGCTGGAAGCAGAAGATCTAGTCCTCAACTTTTTTCCAAAACTACACGTGGCAACTTAGCACTAGCGAAAGTAATGTCACGCCCCTAACTAGAAAGGGGTGGACATCAAGGATATACATAAGCACATGCTAATTATCTGTACTAATCTCATGCTAAAGTTGTAGACTCATAAGAAGAGGAACCTATATGAAGACACACACTAAAACATAGGTAACACAAGGCCCCATTGGCTACTTTACAATAGAAATAAAACTAAGTCTAAGAAGCCTCTAAAGAGTATGCATCTGAGGATTTGATAATTACTGGGGACAGGGCCCTGACATACCCATTATGATATATGTACATACATAGCAAAATATAGGCTCTAAATATATGCTATCTCCAACTAGAGGTGGAGCTTACCTACTACTAAACTGGAAGTCTCTGGTCTACTAAAAATGCTTGTTGTCCTGAGTACCTGAGCCTATAGTGATAGAAATGAAGTGCCACAATAATATGGACGTTAGTACATATAAAACAAGTACTTGTATGTAAAGCAGACTGAATAACAAATAGATATGTAAGAGTGCTAAAATGAGTCAAATATCAAGATAGGCAAATTTGAGCATATATATGCAGGAGACATAATCCAAAACTAGAATTCTGACCAACCTCAAGGGTCCTTACCTAACATTTCATGGCTATTCATTTATATAAATAGAATCCCTATAATTTTCCTAAGTGATATCTTTACTTCATTATATGGCTTCTTTGCTCTTTGTAATACTAAATGTCAGGGAATGACATGATGGCCTACTGACGGCGATTAGTGAACCCTGTATGGCATCTGTAGCCCAATGTCATGACCACGCATGAAATCTCATAGTATGGGTAACGAGGTCTACCAAGGTACACCCCCCAGGGCTCTTGTATGGTCTGCCCGTGTGCCTATATCATTCAGGTGAATCCACGATGGGAAATTCCAGCTCACTCTATCTGAATTCTTTGCATATAGTTGTGTCACACGTAGTAGCCCTAAAAATACCCACCCCACACTGCAGATGAGTCTATAATCTCAACTGCATGTACATACTTGAATGGCGTATCGCCATACCCTTCTCTTTCTCTACTTTCCAAGTAGGCTTATGAGTTATTTACATTTTTAGTATTACTCCTCAATCCTTTAACCATAAAGAACCAGCCCCCATAATCATCGATAATTAACATAAAAAGTCAAACTCACGGCCTCCGAACAGCATCCCATGAGTTCTTTATTAACGACGTCAAATTCCTTTATAGGCTCATAGTTTAAGTTGGTAGAGAACTAATGCTATAAATTAAAATAATAGGAGCTCATATAACCAGGTACCACATATTCTTAGCAATTTAGGCATTTCATCAAACACTTGGTTAGCGACAAACATTCAAGAACTATAAGAGTCACATTTTCAATACCTAGCTTTCCATTTTATCATAGCCAGTATAATTCCCTAATACAATACCATTTACCCCTCATTTGGTCGAAACAACAGCCAACACAGACTTCAACAAACTCCCTCCTCACCAAAACATTAACTACCCATGGGTAAAACATGGCCTCATGGCTTCCTATGACCGTCCCGTGAGTTTTACCCACAAATTATACTTAAAGCATCCTTGGAATACTATTTATGGAGATTGAAAAAGAGTCATACCTATATATCCATGAAAAGCAGCCCTGCCCTTTCTATTCTTCAAGAGCAATACATTTTCCTTTAAGAAAACATTTTGCTAAGTATATCTATAGGTCTATGAAAAGGAACACACTTGATTCTTGAAGAAACCAACTAAGCCTAAGTTTTGGAGGATTGCAGATGAGAAAAACTTGAAGAAATAACTTGAAACCAGTCCTTACACGTTTTTGAGTATATGGGAAACGATATCCCAAATTTCTAATATAAAAAAAAACAAGTTTGGCCAACTGTCTCTAAAGTTCCACGTGTCCCGCGGTGATTGGGCAGTGTGTGCGTCTGTCGTAGAATGAACATAACTTTTTTGCTCTTATATTGTATTAACGAGCGGTTTGTTTTGCTGGAAACTAGACTCAAATACCTTTAATTTGATAGTTTGTAGGTCCTCTAACTTTTTATATATGAGGATATATGCTCGTTCAAAGTCAGCTGAGAAATGAGATCATTTGTAGTATTCCTCCACAATGAACCTTTAAACTTGAATCTTTTCTTTGATGATCTCTTTGGCATAACTTTTGTTTAACCCTTCAAATGACTAAATATAATGGTTACATGGTATGCTTAAACATTTTCAATGATATACTTCCCCCGATATGCATTGGTGTTTATGACTCGCAAATGTATTTTAAGTTACGGGGTATTACATTTTCCCACCCTTTGGATCATTCTCCTCGAATGAAATCAGCTCCTTAATATGATTCAAAATCTCTAATTTTAAAAAAAATAGCAGAGTTTCCTTTGTAAACAGGTCTATCCAAAACCTTTCATCTAACCAAAATACACACACATTGCTACACAGAGCATCACCACACAATAATAGGCAACGTAAATTCACTAGGCTCTTGTTACCTTTATACGAAGGGAAACTACACTAACTAATATAACATAAATTATACTGTGAACGTTTAAACTCTAAGGAACATGTGCTGTCTAATCAAGTACTTGAACATATAACATATAATAAAACAGTACTACAAGGTACGAGCAAAACTGACACTCAAATGAAAAGAGTTATGACTTTAAGAACCTTTGTGTGGCTACTGAAATAAGTGGGAATACTTGACGCTCAAGTCTGCCTCTGTTTCCCAAGTGGCTTCTCTATATTCTAACTTCTTCAAAGTACCTTGATTGATGCTACATCTTTTTTCCTCGACTTCCTGACCTGTCGGTCTAATATCGCCAGTGGGACTTCCTCACACGAGAAGTTTTCTGAGAGTTTCATACCTTCTATGGGAATAACCTGTGTAGGATCTCCCAAGCATTTGCGTAACATCGATACATAGAAGACCGGGTGTAGTGCAACTAACTCTAATGTTCTGCTTTAACTTGTTGGCAATTGGAGCATTGTGCCACGTATTCCGCAACATTCCTTTTCATGTCATTTAACCAAGAGACCTCCTTAAGGTCATGATATATCTTTGTGGAGCCTAGATGAATTGAGTATCGAGAACAATGTGCTTCATCCATGATTTTCTGCCTTAACCCTTCTATATTTGGAACATATAGTCTACCTTGGCATCTCAAGGTGCCATCTCCTACTAACTCGAATGCACAAATTTGGTTCTCACGAATCCCTTCTTGATACTGTAGAAAAATTGGATCTTCATATTTTTTTTCTTTCACCAATGACACCAATGAAGATTCAACAGTATTTTGTACGACTACGCCTCCATATTCGGCTTCTAGAAGTCCGACTCCTAGGCTGGCTAATTTGTTAACATCTCGTACTACTTCCTGTTGTACATGTGGTATATGTACTAGACTGCCCATAGATAGTCGACTAAGAGCATCGGCTACCACGTTGGGATTTCCTGGGTGGTAGAGAATGTTCATATCATAGTTCTTCAACAACTCTAGCCACCTTCTCTATCTGATATTCAATTTTTTTGCTTGAAAATATATTGGAGAATCTTATGATCTGTAGATATATCAACATGTACTCCATACAAATAATGCAGCCAAATCTTAAGAGCAAATACCACTGCAGCAAGCTCCAAATCATGAGTGGGGGTAGTTTTGTTCGTGTTTCTTCAATTGCTGAGAAACGTATTCTATCACCTTCCCATGCTGCATTAACATGCACCCAAGGCAAATGTCTGAAGCATCACAATAAACTACATACCCTTGTGTAACCTTTGGTAAGGCCAATACTGGCTCCTTAGTCAATCTATCTTTAAGCTCTTGGAAGCTTTTATTACACGTGTCAGACCACTTCAACTTCACTTCCTTCTGCATCAACTTTGTCAATGGTGTAGAAATAGAGGATAATCCATGTACAAACTGTCGGTAATATCCAGCCAGTCCTAAGAAACTATGCACCTTCGTCAAAGTAGTAGGTCGAGGCCAACTCTTTACACCCTCAATCTTTTGGAAGGCTACTCTAATGCCTTTACCAGAGATGACATGGCCAAGAAAAGCCATAGAGTTCATCCAAAATTCACCTTTAGAAAACCTGGCATATAGTTGGTGCTCTCTGAGTGTATGTAGGACAACTCTTAGATGGTTTTCATGTTCTCTGGCGTCACATGGATATATCAAGATGTCATATATAAATACAATCATATACATATGAAGAAAGGGTTTGAAAACTCTATTTATTATATCCATAAAGGATGCTAGAGAATTTGTTCATCCAAATTGCATGACGAGGAACTCAAAGTGCCCATATCTCATTTGGAAGGCTGTTTTGGGAATATCTACTTCATGAATCTTCAACTGATGATATTCGGATCTCAACTCGATATTTGAAAAGCACTTAGCTCCTTGCAAGTAATCAAATAAATCATCTATCCTTGGAAGGGGGTATTTTTTCTTTATCGTCACTTTATTAAGCTGCATGTAATCTATACACATACGCATTGTGCCATCCTTCTTGAGTACAAATAGTACTGGAGCACCCCAAGACGATATGCTGGGGCGAATGAAACTTTTGTCAAGCAAATCTTTCAGCTGCTCCTTTAGCTCTTTCAATTCTGCTAGTACCATTCTAAAAGTTGGAATGGACATAGGCTGGGTATCGAGATCTACGTCAATACCAAAATAATTCTCTATAATTAGAGATAGTCCAGGAAGTTCATCAGAAAACACATCTGGATATTCATTCACAACGGGCACAAAATGAAGAGTCGCCACCTGTTTCTCAGCTTTAAGGCCTCTTACATGGACAAGGTGATATAAAAACCCTTTATCTATAAGCTTTTATGCCTTAAGATAGGAAATAAACCTTCCTCTAGGCATTATAGCATTACCTTTCCACTCTAGCACTGGCTCACCAGGGAAATGGAATCGAGCAACTTTAGCTTGGTAATCAACCGTAGCATAACAAGACGACAACCTATCCATGCTAATAATGACATCAAAATCGACCATTTCTAGCTCTATCAAATTGGACAATGTGATACAGCCACATATTGTTACTAAGCACCCGTAATAGACCCTTCTAGCTATAATAGATTCTCCTACCGAAGTCGATACTGCAAATGGCTCATGTAATAACTATGGCTCTACTCCAAATTGCTTAGCAACAAATGGAGTAACATATGATAGGGTAGCCCCTGGATCTATCAATGCATATACATCATAAGAGAAATTAGATAAGGTGTCTATTATCACATCTGGGGATGCCTCTGAATCGTCACGACCTGCTAGTGCATACATACAATTTGGGCCAGCTCACGAACCAGAAATTCTACCCATGCCTTTACCTCTCCCTGCTGGTGATTGAAGGCCATGTGAGGAAGAAGGTGCTGAAGATAAAGATGCACCTATAGAGCATGTATATGGCGTTGTATCACCTCTACCCTCAACCCCAAGCTTGGGACAGTCACGTAACTTAGGACCCTCAAATCCACACCCATAACAAGCAGTAGAGCCATATTGACACTCTCTCAAGTGAGATCGGCCACAGTGCCTGCAAGTTGGTCGAGTGTTAGTCCTCGACTAGCACCTCTATGATAGTGGGGATTAGGTTCCCTCGAAGTCTGACTCTGATCCTACCTTGGGCTCTAGCAGTAGAGCGTTCTACTGATTGAGCCTATTTGGGCAAACCTCTACTGGAGTAAGATCTAGCACCTCCCTGAAATATTCCATCACTACTAACCCTCTTATTTTGTTCCCTTTCTCTTGTAGCCCTATGCTTTTATATATGGTCTTCTGTATGCTGAGCGTGTGCCATAAGTCATGCAATATCCATATCTCGATTTATCGCAGCAACGGTGGAAGAACCAATCAAATTATCCCCAAGTCCTCCAATGAAGCTATGTATCCTTGCATTGTTGGTACTAACCATCTCGGGAGAAAATCTAGCCAACTAGGTGAATCGCATTCTATACTCCCTAACGCTGAGGTTATTCTGTCGAAAGTTTTAAAATTCATCAACCCTCGCTTCCCTAAGCTCTAGTGGAAAGAAGTGCTCCATAAAGGTCTTAGAGAAATCCTTCAAAACTATTGGAGGAGAATTTTATCCCCTAGAGTCCACCCACATATTGTACCAAGCAATGGCGACATCTTTCAGTTAATAGGAGGCCAATTCAACTGCCTAAGAATTCTGTTGATCTCATCTATAAGCCATTGTGGGTCCTCTGTCACCCTAGATCCTGTGAACACTAGGGGATTCATATGGACAAAATCACGTACTTTGGATCCAACTGCCTCTTGCCAAACCATACTAGGTTCAACTGCATTTTGTCCTTGGACACGAGCAACTACCAACTGAGTGAGAAACTATATTGCCCCTCTAAGATCTTGCTCTGAGGCACCTTGTGGTGGTACATGTGGTACATTAACTATCGCTTTTACTATTGGAGGTGTAGAAACTCTTGTAGTTCCTTCTGTCCTGGGAATCCGAGGACCTCAAAGCATAGGACATGGAAATCTCTGCTGACTGCTGGTCTGATCACCTACTAGTTGGGATTGCTCTAAAATGTTTGCCTCTTGAGTAGTACTAGCAATGTACCTCAGACTTTCTTTATCCTTGTCCGTACTAGACATGATATGTATCACAAATGAAGAACAAAGTTTGAATTAGAAAAAACTTTCCATGACTTAGCTCTATCGTACGATCTAGATTATTAAAAAGGTCAAATTCCTAAATGCCCATGTAGTCCTTAAATTATAAATATGGTGTGCAACATATTTATAAGAAAGGTTGTAGCGACCCTTTCGAAAATATACTACCACTTGAACCAGAAATATAATTAAGTACTTGCGACATTTAAAAGAGGCTAACTATGGCCATACTGATTTTAATCTAGTAGAGGGATTAGATTCATAACAAAACTCCAACTAACAAAAAATTTAGCAACTAACCAACTAGATCTTTGTGCATATATTAACCTCACACTAGAGGGTGAAATAACAAGAATATCACAAGCGTCCAAGTACCGAAATCAGCCGGCTCATGCTTCACACAACTTTCAAGACATATAGCAACTAGTATATTACAAGGCTTGGGTTTACACACCCCAAAAATATAAAAACATATAACCATACTTATATTACAACCCATGGTGACATGACCAAATCAGCCCTCAAAATTCCTGTAAATATACAACACAAAGATCATGTACAAGTCCCAAGGTTTATACAAACTATATATGCCTATATGCAAATGTGATCTTCCTTA
>JAJOOO010003635.1:0-36605 GCA_029582685.1 Solanum piurae
GCCGGAGCCGGAGCCGGTTCCGATGCCGGAACTGATTCCGGTACAGGAGCGGGTGCTTTTGCTTCTTCAGCAACCGGAGCGGCGGCCGGAGCCTTATCACCACCGTACTGGTGGAGATAAGTTTCGGCTTTCTCAACGTACTGTCCAATTCCTTGAGTTTCGTCTAATTTTCCGTATTTCTGTGCAGCGTCGAGCACATCGGCAGCTGCTTCAGCTACTTTTTTGTTATCAATTTTGCCGGAATCTTTGTTGAATTGACTTTGAGCGGCATCTGCTAACACTTTAGCACTGGCGAAAAGCTCTGTTGTGGAACCAGATTCCTCGCCGGCTTTTTTGGGCTCATCGCCGGCTCCGGCGCTCTTAGCCAAAGATGAGAGAAAATTCATGATTTTTTTGAGAAGAAGAATGAATTGTGTGTTTATGTGTATGAGATATGAATTGAATAGTGAGGAGGTTGTATATATAGAGTCCGTTTCTAAATACTTATTTTTCATTACTCTCCTTCTATCATGTATCTGAATTTATTGTACTTGAGCTTCACGATAAATTATTAATTTTATGTTTAAATTATTGATAGCTTTAAAAATATTATTTTATTTGATTAATTAAATTTAAATATATCATAAATTTTTTATTATGAGTAAAATACAATCTTAAATTCTCATCAAGTTTAGGAGTATTTTCAATAATTCTTTTGATTTTTTATTAAAAGTTTTATGCTTCTACAAGAGTTTAAAATCACTTGTTATGTCATGTGGCAGATTGATGAAGTGTATCTAAATTTAGTTAATTAAGTATCAGAATATTTTTAAGACTATTAATAATTTAAAGACGAAACTAATAATTAACATTAAATTAAAAATATTTTTAAAAAACTATTAATAACTTAAAGACGAAACTAATAATTAACATTAAATTCACAAGTGTTTTCAATATTTGATTGACGAATGAATGTGTGATAGTGAAGATTTTTTTCTTGGGCTTTAATAGGAAGGTGGTGTGAACTGAACGTGTCTAATGGGCCCCCACTCTTATGGAGGGGCCCATTAAACGTGACTGATCCAAATCAAGAGAGGTGTCGGCCACACACATTATACGCGATTTTTCCTCAAATAATTAAACTGCTTTTTTCAACTACTAATAAAGTACTATCAAATTAAAGTCTTTTGATATTAATTAATGTTCATTAAAGACCATTTAATTGTCTATCCACTACACTTCAAGTCTACAACAACTCCCAAGTTACTTTTACACCCCTTCATAACTATAACATATCTCGTATAATTTTATAAGTCGAATAATGTATAGAAATATTAAGAAAAATGTACAAAAAAAATTGATAACTAGTTTAGAAATTATTTCTCCTACACACCTTGACGTTATGGTAGGATATATTAGAAAACACAATATTTATATTTATTACTATAATATTGTTTAATTATTTGTTTGATAGGATTTTAAGATAGAGATTAAATCTGTATATATCTTTTAACTTATAAAGTATAAAGTAATTATGGTGAATATATATTTGATACATACATGTTAGAGGGAGGAGAGAAAGGAGAAAAGGAACTCGAGATGACAAAGAATTAAAAACATATATATTAAATTTCTGTCGGCAGAATATACTATAACGATGCTACAAATTTTGGCCATTCTTTTAAATTATAACATAACATGCATCATGTATAAACAAGGACAATTATGATTTGATGGATAGAATTCATCCAGTACTTTACCTTTATTATAGATTTGAGTTCGAATCTTATTTTTAGAAAAAATCTTGTTATCAAATACTTTTATTTTAAATAAATTTTAATCAAATTTCAATACGAATATGACAGTTCTGACGGAAAACAAAGATATTATTCATTGTGACACAATGGCCCCATAGTTATTGCTTTGTAAGGTTGCCCCATCATTAGGATACTTTATTTCAATTTGACTCCATAAATGAAGGATTCGACTTTCTTCATTTGAAATAAATAAATAAATAGAACACCTTATTATATTGTGTTGTTTGTGTCCGGTTGATCGCGAAGTTTTAAAAATCAATTTAAAAGCCTATAGTATAAATTAAAATAAATTATATATTTGAGTAGTTATATATTATTCATTTATTAAAAGTATAAGTGAAAAATAAAAAAAAAAATTATTTTTAATATAAAAATTTGTTTTTTAGATTAAAAATAAATTGTATCACATCAAATTGTGACAGAGGATTTTAGAAGTATTTGATGGATTTTTAGGATCTCATATTGTCGTACTTCATTTTTTCTTTTTTTAAGGCAATGAGTATAACACTATTATAAATATCAACTTTGCTAAATGACATTTTAAAAAATGGGGATTTACAACTTGCTAAAGTCGAGTCACAACTCACTCCTTCAATACAAAAAGGATGTGGCCCGACTACGAGGGTCCCTATAAACTTTAGAGAAACTTACGTAAATAAGTTATAGTTTGAATTATAATTATTATTAGTAGATATAGTTTGTATAATTATGATTCATAGCAACAGTTTGAGAAAAGAGAGAGGCGAGTGAGATTCATGATAGAGAAGAGAGATGTTAGATATATAGGATGTATTTGACGAATAATATAGATTGTATCAAAAGGAATACATGTTGATACATACTATATTTGATACATACATGTTGTTAGAGGGAGAAGAGAGATGGACACGATTTGGAAGAGATGCTAGATCTCTCTCCATGTCTATGTGTATATATAATGTGATTTTTTATTAAAGGAGATTCGGATGAACCTGTTTTGGCGCAATTACATTTCGTATTGATCTAGTTATCTAACGGTCACTATCTTATAAATATCCTTCCACAAATACTTAAATTGGAGGAGTATTAAGTAAATCAACTAACATGTTATAGAAACTTTAGCTACTTGTAAAATACGTTAATTTTCCTTAATTCTATTTCTTTATTATAACGTTTGTTTATTAAGCTGATAATTAGGCTAGTTTTAGGAATATTAAACAATAGGTTATAACATTAATGATTTTAAAAATATGACAACATAGTATCCATATATTCTCCCTTGTGTTGATAGAATGACCACATTGTGATGCTCTAATTTGTTCACAAAAAAAACACTATAAATAAATGTCAATTTATGTTGATATATTCACATTATTAATATGAATGATGATGATGAACAATGGTGAATCCCCAGAGGAGTGTGCCTGGAAACACAGGTGCATTTTGGTCCTTTTTTTTTTTCAATTGCTGGACCAAAATATATTTGTGTTCTCAGGTCACCCCTTTGGGGTCACCTTGTTTTTTTATCGTATTTTGATCTTATATAATGATAGTAATTATTTAAATATATATGTATTCATTATTTATAGATTGTAGTATTTTTTACTCTTTTACGATCATCTTTGAATATTACTTGATCGATTAAGGTATTGTTATTCTGTTACTAAAATTTTCTAAAGTTTCTTATACTTATAATAATTTATTCATATATTAGATGCAACTAACAAGGTCATTTATCTCAAATAGCGCATTTGCCGTAAGAAAAAGATGTGTTGAATATAACCACTCATTCGTTGAGCTGGTCGAAATTGAGACCTATCGATATATTCTTTATTTATTTTTATCAAAAAATCATTGAAGAATTGAATTTCGTCAACTCTAGCACCATCAAGGAGTTGATGTAAGTTTTTTTTTTTTTAATTTCCCACTGTTGTTCAACAAATTTATTTGTCGATATTCAAGAAATTCTAATAATGTTCTCATAAATTCATTTGTATTCACTTTTTTTTGTTCATTTGAAAACGATATGTTACATGAAGCAGCTCGGTGCACTAATAAGCTCCGTTATATGCAGGGTCCGAAGAAGGGTCTGACCACAAGGTAAGATTAGAGCCTTTGTTAGGGAGGTCGGACTTCAATGCGTGTAGCGGAAAAAATTTAAAAGCAGAAGAAGAAGGAGTAGGAGTGTAAATTCCCATATTACCCTCCATTTCATCTCAAAGCTACGTATCGGCAAATTCAGAGTCTTCAATTTCAAAACCCCACCGGCGCCAGCTAAAACCCTACTGACACTCTACCGTCCGTACAAATCCCGGCGAAAATGGAATCGGAAAAATCCTCATCTCAAATCAAAGACAAAGATTTGTTCAAAGCTGCTGAATCTGGTGATTCATCGCTCTTCAAATCACTTCCCGAAGAACAGCTCCTCAAAACCCTCTCTCTCCGTAATGAAGATGCTCGTTCTCTCCTTCACGTCGCCGTCTCTTCTGGACACACTGAGGTTCTTTCAACCTCACCTCAATTTCAGCTTTTTTAAGGGCTTCCGAGCCCCCTTTGACGAAGAATTATATTGTAAATACAATGTCAAAATTATTTGTTAGGTCTATATATAGTTGATATTGAATCTCGTTTGTGTATTTAGTTCTTGATGTTTTTGAACACCTTTATGAAAATACTGGGTCGGCTACTGTGCTTTTTGAGATAAATTTAAGTATTTTGAAATTAGCACTCTCCTGGTATCTACATGTTTGATGTTTTCCCTATCCAAGATTCAAACTTTGTGAACTTTAACCAATATTTAGAAATGCATCTTTACAACAATAATAGGATGTACACACACCTTATTCCTACCTTTGTGGGGGCAGAGAGGTTGTTTCAAACAGACACTCTGGTCAAAAGAAGGGTAATCAAAGTAGGATTGAAAGGAAAATAACGACAACAAAATAGCCAGATAAACAAAGCACATGAAGCAACTTGTAGTTGTAAAACGGTGGGATTGAAATGGATCTTTCTTCCCTAAGTAATGGTGGCAGTGTGCGCATTCCAAAACTAATCCCCTTGTTTTAAAATATGTCATATTCAATGTTTCTTGGACGCTTCAAAAATGTGTAGGGTGCGTGTCGGATCCTTCAAACATAGTATATTATTTGGAGAGTCCAAGCAACATAGATCATATTACCAATTTGATACGGAGAATTGTAACTTATTGTACTTTTGTGTAGTAAAAGATGAATTAGTCTAGCCATATCTAGTTATGGAAGTTAGTCGAATCGACTTTCAATAAGGGAAAATGTTAAAAAATGTATATTTGGTTAAAAGGAGACTGATATAAATCACATTTTTTCCACATTTGGTAAATCATAGTAAAAGAATTTTATGTTTGATTCTCCAAGTAGAAATGGAGTCAAACAAATTGGGGAGGGAGAGAGTGTACAATTTTATCTAATTCCTGAATGTGATGTTTTTACAATGTTGAATATCGGGGTTGATGTAATAACTTTGTGAAATTTGGGTTTCCGTGATGGTATTTAGGTGGTGAAGATACTTGCAGCTGCTGATCCCTCAGTGAGTGGTATAAATAGTGGTGATGAAGAAGGTTGGTTGCCATTGCATTCTGCAGCAAGCAGTGGTAATGTGGAAATTGTGGAGATTTTACTTAGCAGAGGTGAGCAGTATAAAAATTTGCTGTGTTGTACTTAGCTGAACACTCTATCTATGTCAAAATCTTTATACACTTCATCAAAAAGATTCTATCTTTACAAAACTGGAAACGACCTGTCAAAATGAAAATAAAAAATCCGAAAGATCTCTATGCATTTAAGAGAATGGATTTCTATTGAACTATCAGCCTCGTGGGGTGTAATTAATTGGTGTGCAATATTCCACCGACTTGTGGATTTTAAGCAGTAGTAGAAATTTTGATGTGCTAAACACATATGGATCATGGATGTACAGTTAAAAAGATAGCATTATTGAATTTGTTGAGTGTTTATATACAAATCTTTTGCATTTTGCCTACCTGACATCACAGGGGTCAGCCATCTAGTAATCAAATGATTGACAGCAGAACTTGAATTGTAACAATTTGTGCTTTTGTGCCAGTCCATCTACCCATTTGTGTATTTCACTAACCTGTGAAAGTGTAACTGCTTTTGTTAGCATTGTTTAGACAGTTTAAATGAATTCAGTTCACCCATTTTAATAGTTGAGTCATGTATTTGTGATGGTAAATGTGAATATGTTTGTAAATAGGTGCTGATGTAAATCTGAAAAATGATGGTGGCCGCACTGCTCTTCATTATGCTGCTAGCAAGGGTCGAGCAAAAATAGCTGAACTTTTGATTTCTCATGGTGCTAAGATCAATGCAAAAGACAAGGCTTGTAATCTTATGCTTTGGACTACTCATCTCCTTGAAAAGCTTATTATGGTTAAAATTATATTTGAAAGTAAAGGTGTTCATAACTTGTTGCTGTTGATTTTATTAACATGTGATATAGGTAGGATGCACCCCATTGCATCGTGCAGCTAGCACGGGGAACTCTCAGCTGTGCGAACTATTAATAGAGGAAGGCGCTGAAGTTGATGAAGTTGACAAGGCAGGGGAAACACCTTTGATGACTGCTGTTGTATGCGGCAATAAAGAGGTAACTATGCAGAATTTATTTCCTTTACAGGAGTTAAATGTCTTAAATCTCGTTCATGAGCTATATAGATCGAAAGGATCATAAATAGCTGACAAGTGAACAGTTCACAGATCCCACCCCCTCGTATTTTTTCGTGTGTGTTTGTGAGATAAGGAGATCGTCTTTTCTTGAAAACTACATTACGGGACAAACAGCAACACATTGTGATTATGTTTACTTGACAGGTAGCTTTGCTCCTCATAAGACATGGAGCAGATGTTGACATTGAGGACAAGGAAGGGTACACTGTGCTTGGTCGAGCTTCTAATGATCTTCGTCCAGTATTAGTTGATGCTGCAAAGATGATGCTCGAAGGATAAACTCCATGACCTTATAGTAGCCCATCAGAAAACGCAAGCCAACTATGTAAATGTTCAATATGAAGCGTGCTCAACTAGATACAGACCGATGAATATTCTGAAACTTTTTTAGTTGTATGGGAGGAAACCTAAATGTTGTTCTAATTTACTGATGGTCCGCTAGATATTGTTGTATTAAACTCTTGGTGAACCTCCTTTAGTTATGACAAGTGCATCCATTAGAGAATCCTGATGATCCACCATGAGTCATGACAAGACAATTCTTCTTTTGATCTGCTTGTAATTGACTCAACTTTTGTATCGAAGGATATTTTTCATACAATTTATTTAAATAAGAGTCAACGTTAAATAACAACAACAAAATAGCGAGTAAATGATGTAAAGGTTGTTAATGTATAGTGTAACCATTTTGATCATGTTTATCCAACATTGCATTCATTGTAATTTCACAAGTAGAGATTGATGCGTTAGTAGAGAGACTATTTCTGACAGACAATGACTCGAGGAAAAATGATCAAAGGGAATACATTTTGTTCTTCTTTAAAATGGTCCAACTAACAAATGATGGCCCAAAGCCCAACAAGATAACTAACACTTCCATTTGGTTGAAATTAAATGATGGCCATTTGTTTTCTTTTGCTTCCCTATCTTCTTCTTCTACTTCTACTTTTTGGTCTAGTGGAAGCAGAGCAAAAGCAGAAATATGACTATGGCTACTCATATTTCTCCAATGGCATCAATGAAGCAATTTCCTTCAACTACCTTCAATATTCTTCAACCATTCCCATCAGTCTTTCAAAGAAAACCAGTACTAATTTCTTCACTTAGAAAAACTCCTCTTCTTTTCTCTTATTCATCTCCATCCCCTTTCGAAAACTTCACATTTCCCAAGTCATTCGTTCCGCTTTCTGCTTGCCTTGCTATTCTTCTATGGTCCTCTCCTGGTAATGTTATCATGATCAATCTTTATTTTGCCCCTTTTGTTATGGTGCTATTGTTGTTTACATATTTTTGATGTTATATGTGTGAGCTATGATTATATAGGCGGATCTAGAATTTGAATTTTAGGACGTAGCTATATAGAGGATTCCATCTAATTTGACATTAGTTGGTGGACAGAGTTACCTGCTACTCATTATGCCCCACATTAATCCAAAGTCCCACACCTTGCAATAGGATCATAAGAAATCACCATGCTTGTGTGTGTTAGACCATTTCTAACCCTGGGCCAACTCCGCAATACCAACGTCACCATCCAAAACATGATAGACACGAAGGGTGGTGGGCGTCTCTGATACCATTGGTACAATCCAAGGAGAACCACACCCCAAAAGCAATGTAGGACTTAAAGTCTCGTACCTTGCAATAGGATCATAAATATATTTAGAGCCTCTCCATAATAGGCTTCTTAATTAGTCTAGTACAAGGCTTACACTATTGCCAACTCACAAATGATAACAATGAACATTTAGGTTTGAGGTAGCTAACCTTCTTTTCTTTCTTTTGAAATGTTTATAGTTTGTTTTCCTTTACTAGTTGTACATTAAGATATTACATCAACACTAGAAACTTCAGCTAATGGAAGTGTATAGGCTTAGCAAGATGAAATAGTATAAGCTTGAGATGCAATGGAAGTTTAAGTCATCGAATTCCTATTGACATATAGAACCATATACACCTTCAATCGATTCTCTCAGTTTCTTTTGGATAGTATTTCAATAGAACGTTACTCGTGATACATTGAGTTCCTATTTGCTTCTTAGTAATGGAAATACATTTCACATGATCCTTTCGTTTTGTCAATGCTTGACTGCTAATAAAGATGTTATTGTGTTTCTATTGCAGCTAATGCTGGATTTCTTTCGGGTTATACCGGAATAGAATCAGTTCCTGGCCCTGAATTACCTAAGATTGAATTTCTTAATCGTTGGAACGGTATATTCTCAAATAACATTGTAAAAAAAATTCTGCAGTAAGATAATTAATATGCTCTTTTTTGCAGATGATAATCAGAAAAAGTATGCAGAACTTGATGAAAAATTCAAAGAGTCACCCCTGCTTAAACAGTTACTCGAAAAATCCAAGCAAAACAAAGAAAAGTAAGTTTTCTTTCTTGCATAGATTTTCATTTCGAATGATTAGCTTTTTGATTAATAGGTAGTAGAGGAACGTGGAGCGAAGAGTAATTTTGTGAGCATTGAACAATTTTCATATACACAAAAGAAATGTTTTACCTCATTTCTGTAGTATAATTTTTCGATGAAGAGGTGACAAGTGAAAGTTGATTATGCGCTTTCATCCTGTCTTGCATTGCATATGTTGTATATGAAAAGAACTGAGTAAAATCATTATATCAGGAAACCAACCAAATGGTAATTGTTCGCGTATTTTTCAGGAACAAAAAGTCAATTGAAGACAAGTATTGTTTACGCGGAGCTGAATGGGGAGTTGGAGATTGCTCAACAGCAGGAATGACACCAGAAGATAGAGACAGCTTCATTGCCATGTTGAAGCAGAAGGCTGGTGTAGAATGAACGGCGCAATTATCGATAATGCTGGTTTCAATTTTCGAATGCAAAGAGTGAAGATTGAATCGTAATGGTGAAAATTCGCGTTAGGAGACGGGGAGTTTGATTGAGCCTCCAAGACATTAGAAGCTTTTAGTATAAGTAGAAGAACATTTCAAGGGACATTCTTCCATTGTTCTATAGCTTGTAAATACATTGCATGAGTAAACTATGAGCTTGAGAGTGGCATATTGATATTAGGAAAAACAGTATGATATCTCCTTAAATTTGTCATTTAGAGTCATATAGCTATCGTTACAAAAGTGGCTCAATATATCCATACTGTTACAAAACAGACTCACATATATCACTATGTTACAAAAGTTGTTCACATATACCCCTGCCGTTATAAAAGTGAAAATAAATTTAAATTAATTTTTAAAAAATTATGTATTTGATTTTTTTCACACAAATTATTTTCTAACTTCTTTGCTATTATTATTTGAGTGTTTTTGTTTTATTTTTCTTTCATTTTTTAGTGGAAGAGATATAAAAAAAAGTGTAAATGGAAAAAGATTAAAAGTTTTTTTAAAAAAAACTAAAATTATTTTTTTGTGGCTATATTGTAATTTAGTTTTAATATTTGTAATTTTTTTTTGGGGCATCTATAATAAATGTTACAAGAAAATAAGTGAATTTTTTTTAAAATTTAACCATTAAAATAATAAATTCAATTAGTCAATGAATAAAAATAGTCAAAAGAAGAAGAAAAACGTGTGAGAAGGATTAATATACCCTAATATGAATTATCTTTTTTTTTAATTTAAAATTATTTTCATTGTAAAGTATATATAAGCTCTAAATAACAAAATTGTGAAATATTATAAGTAAATATTTTTATTTCACATTTTAGCCGCAGAAGAAAGAGAGAAGAAGAGAGAGAAAACAGTTGCATCCGAATAAAGCATAAAACTTATTCGCCAAATGCGATTTATGAAGAACATCAGTAGTGGAGTTTTGCACCTTCTCTATTATTATTATTATTATTATTATTATTATTATAATAATAATTAGGGGTGGTCATGGTTTGGATAAAATCTGATTCAAATACAAAAATCGAACAAAATCAATTAAATAATTCGATTTTATTTGTGTTTGATTTTAGATTTTTAAAAATAGATAGTATTTGGTTTGAGTTTGATTTTGTTTAAAAAATGAAGAAATAATCGAATCGAACCGACAAATATAAATATAAATACTACTTATATATAAGTGTGGATAACCACACACATGTGACAGTCAACATGCATGTATCACATGTGTGGTTCCACACTTACATATACATTTGCCTATTTTTTTTCTCCGTTTTAATTTGTTTGTCTTATTTTTTAATTTTATATATTCAAAAATTACATAAAAAATACTATAAATCATTATAATTGACAGCTTAAAATATTTTTACAAAAGCTTATAAAAAAATTGATTGATTCATAAAATTAATCTATATGTGTCACAGAAAATGGGACAAAAGAAGTAACATGTATTATTAAATTTGGAAACTACGTAAAAAAATATTGTAAATCTCAATAATTAACAACATATTGACTCTTGAAATTCTAAATTGTGCTACATATATATTGGGACAAGGAAAGTAATAATATATATTATTTAAAAATTACGTAAAAGGTACTATAAATTACAATAATTAAAAACTTAAAATATTTAAAAATCATATCAAAATTGACGTTTTAAATTTTATCTATGTCACATAAAGTGAGACAAAAAAATACTCCGTGCTAGCACGAGCACTTGTGTTTATCTATATATATAATATAATATAATATAATAATAATAATAATAATAATAATAATAATAATAATAATAATAATAATAATAATAATAATAATAATAATAACAACAACTTCAAATTAATCGATGAATAAAAATAGTCAAAAGAAAAAAAAACGTGTGAGAAGGATCAATAGAGCCTAATATGATTATTTTTAAAAAAAAAGTATTTCTTTCACGGTAAAGTATTTATAAGCTCTAAATAACAAAATTGCGAAATATTATAAGTAAATACTTTTATTTGACATTTTAGCTGCAAAAGGAAGAGGAAAGAAGAGAGAGAACAGTTGCATCCGAATAAGGCATAAAACTCATTCGTTGAATACGATTTATGAAGAACATCCATACATGTTTTTGCACCTTCTCTTTTACCCATATAAGTTTTTTTTTTAATTACTATATTGTAATCTAATTTTTATATCTATATGTGTTTTTATTAAAACTTATTTATAATTAATTTTAAATATCTTATATGTGTATTTATTAAAACTTATTTATAATTTGTTTATGAAAGAAAAACGTCCAAGACGAGAACATTTATCTTATTGATTTTATGTATACGAGTGTCTGTGACAATTCTTGGTGGTCACTATTTCCTTTACCAATATTAGTACTCCTATTTTAGAATAATAACTAGGGGTGGTCACTGTTTAGATAAAACCCGATTCAAAGCGAAAAATATACCCTAATATGAATTATCTTTTTTTTAAAAAAATAAAAAAATTTAAAATTATTTCTTTCACGGTAAAGTATATATAAGCTCTAAATAACAAAATTGTGAAATATTGTAAGTAAATATTTTTATTTGACATTTTAGCCGCAAAAGGAAGAGGAAAGAAGAGAGAGAAAACAATTGCATTCAAATAAGGCATAAAACTCATTCTTGGAATGCGATTTATGAAGAACACCAATACAGGAATGTTGCACCTTTTCCTTTACCTGTATTAGTACTCTTATTATAATAATAACTAGAGGTGGTCCCTGTTTAGTTAAAAATCGATTCAAACCAAAAAAATATACCTTTATATGAATTATCCTTTTTCAAAAGAAAAAAAATTAAAATTATTTTCACTTCACTCCGCACCTTATCCTTCGATCCAAGCCACGAGGCAAAAGGCAAGCTGACTTAGAGGCTGCGGTCAGTCTTGATTGATGTAGCTTCGTCGTCTGTTTTGGTACGAATGAGACACAAAACAGTAGCAGCCAAGGCTTCTGATCTATAGGGCTCAGAAAAAGACCAAGATGATTGCCACAGAATCGAGAAGTAGCAGACATGACTGCTTACACAAACTAGCCGAAAGCCCTATGTAAGAAAGTGGCTACTAACTCAAGTGTAGGTATATATAAGCTCTAAATAACAAATATAACATATAAGTTACCTTAATAATTTTTTAAACTGTATTTATTATAAGTAAATATAATTTCAAAAAGTTACAAAATGTAATTATATTTTTGGATTTTGTAGTAAACACACAATACATCGCGTGTTGATACAACTCTTTCGCGCGTCTTCAACAAATACAACTGACACCCGCCTGATTCAGTTGATACCCGCCACCTAAATACCCTCCTGATTCAATTGATAATCATAACCTAAATAAAGCCTTTTAATTACACAAACTCTTTGGCCATCCGTCTAATACATCACTCAATTAAATCTACATTACATAAATAGACAAACTATAACTATGTTACGTAATATCAAGATAAATTAAGTCGTTTATGAAATTTTCTATTATCATATACCAAAAAAAAAAACTTAATAGGGGAAGTTAAAAAGTTTATTTTATGAAAATATTTTTCTTTTACATAAAAGGAAAAAAGAGGGATATTCACAAAAGGTCCTTATTTGAAACTCTGACAAGAATTCAGAGGGCACCTGACTAATTAAAGAAAAATTATTAAAGAGTGATTACAAAGAATAGAAAATGACAAAACAACCCACAATGATAAGTTAAAGCTAAAAAATTCCACAAATTCCCAAATCCACTCCTTCATCTCCAAAGGGAGTCTCGATTTTGGCTATAGCTCATTTTTGGACCCCACCCCTCCAGCACAATTCCCTCGTATTGCCAACCTAGCTTGTTGTCTTGTTGAAATTTCACATCCATTTACAGGTAATTTTCTTGAAGAATTCTGAAAGGGTATGTGTTTTATTGATGATTTTGTTGATATGTTAGTTTTTTTTTTATGTTTTTTCTTTGTGGGGTTATGGATGTGATTTTTGAATCTGGTTGAAGAACTTGTAAATTGTGTTTTGTAGGTGTAGGTTCTATTGAGGTTGTAATTTTGTTAAGTTTGATCAATTGGATAGTTTCTTGGTTTAATTTTAAAATGGGGTTGTTTTTGTTGATTTTGATGTAGTGATAATGAATTAATGATGTATTTCTCAATTGAATTTGTGGGGGTTGAGGTTTAGTTTAGTATGATGAGCAATTTTTAGATGTAAAGATTGGATTTTTATTGGGAATTATACCTATTTCCAGCTTAATTTTTGTGGTGTTTTGTCCTGTGTATGGAGTTGGGTAATACTTTGTGTTCTTTTCAGGGGATTTGATTCTTTTGGTGGAATAAACGTGGGGTTACTGAATTTTTTTCAGTATGTGTTTGACCTTAGCTGTAATCGAACAAAGGAGAATATTCTGTTCTTTATGAAGGAATAGAAAGTGAGATTGGAGTTAAGATAAGGAAATTATGTATCGGCCTGTAGCAACTACTACCCGAGGAGGGATACCTACTGATAGTGGAGATTCTGTGGTGACACTAGATCAAGTTCCACGTTGGATTGATTCTGACGTTAGGTACTTGTATGAGAATGAAGATCCTAATTCCGACTATGCAGATCCTTTGTCATCTGCTTCAGGGTCTGAGGGCAATGCGAATGGCATCGTTTCGAAGTTTCCTGTGGATCATGAGATTAACTCCAAGATATACCTGTGGAGAGGAGACCCCTGGAATCTCGAGGTAGATGCTGTTGTTAACTCTACAAATGAGGTGAGAAGTAACTTCTAGATAATTCTATGTTGTGCTCTTTTTATTTATTTTGATTTGGTTTCTTGACATAAGTAGTATGTGCTTCTTCTGTGGATCAACAATGTGCATCGTTTGTTTTTAAATTTGGAGAGTAAGGGATTAAATTGTATGTGTGCTTGCATTCGTCCATCTGAGATGGTGGCAGAAACATGACCTTGTAGCCAACAAATTAGCTAAAGAATTTGGGTTTTCATTGAAATATTGAGTTCCAAGTAGGGTAGTTTTGTGTCTGATTCGAGTAAATACAGTAGGGAGTAGGGGATGCTTAAAGTTATATGCTTTTTCATGAGCTAGTGATCATGGTCAATAAGTGAGTTCAAAACTCAAATACAAAAAACCCTGGATGATCTCCTCTCATCTACCTAACCTTGGTGGGCAGAGTTACCCTATATGTATATATACTAGTGGGAGGTAGCAGGTACACAGTCGAATAGTTGAGACTTGAGGTGCATATAGTTATCCCAGAGACCACTGTTATAAAAAAGAAGACTTTAAAGAGCCAAAAAAGTAGAATATTTTTCAATCCTGTTTCTACTTCTTTTAAGGGACGGGGTAAGTATGGTTGGGGTACTTAATCCATAAAAAGTGGTACAAGTGGGAGTATTTTGATTCTACCAACAATGGGAGGAGGAATATCTTCAAATTTGCATTCTATTTCCACTTTGCAAGTTTATCATAACCGAGAAGTACCTAGAAACTGACACACGTATATGTAGGCTTTGGATAAATCGTCTGTTTTTTCCTGGAAATATGTTTCTTACTTGACATCTTCCCAAAAGATTATAAGGTCGACCAGTGTGATGATTAAATTGTTTCCATACATACCATCTATTTAAGATATGTCTGCACATGTTCTATTTTGTGCAATTTCAGTAAGAATATTTGTAGAAATGTAGAGACCAGTGATTATTGCAATTAACTTCATCAAGAAAACACTTTTCTGTCAGTGGAATTGTTGACAATTATACGTCAATTTTGTGCTCAACAGAATTTAGATGAAGCACACAGCAGCCCTGGATTGCATGCTGCAGCTGGACCTGGACTTGCAGAGGAATGTGCTACTCTCGTAGGTTCCTCAATGTTTCATTTGTTTTCCAGATTTTTCAAAACTTAATTCCCGAATGGATTCACAAATAGGGTCAGAAGCATAACTTGTGGCAAGTGGCAACCAATTAAACCTCAAACAGTTTCCTTACATTTTTTATGGGAGCAGTTTCTTTAGATTTATTTCTTGTACTTTCTGTTTGTTCTAGCTTAAGAATGCTATATAACTTCTTTTCCAACTGTTGGCCCTTGTATTCAACTTTACGGTTTACGTTGTTTCATAGGGAGGATGCCGGACAGGAATGGCAAAAGTTACCAATGCTTATGATCTTCCTGCTAGGTGGGTGATTTGGGTTATTTTTATAAACTTTGTGCATTATTGTTGAGTATGTTTGCAACTGACTTCTTTTTTAGTTGATCTGCAATACCTTATCTTTACATATGCAATAACGATCACTAGTAAATCCCTAACTTGTCGAAGTCAGCTATGTGAACACCCTACATCTATTCTACTGCATCAAGGCATTGTTCATTCAGTACTCAATTATTTGTCTTATAGGACAAATCATGGATTCTTAAAAATTAGGGATATTCTCAATCTCACATCTGTCCCTGCACCGTCATACGATTGGAACCAAACTTAAACGATTTCTGCAAAAAATCGGGCTCAGTGTAAAGGCACCACCAACAACTAACCTTAACTGCAACTGGTTGGTGTTGCCTATATGGATGCTTTGCTTTCGTTGTGCTCTATTATTCGCTAAATCTGCAAGAATTCAAAGAAATTCTATTTCTTTTGAGACAACTTCCCTTCATGTGATTTTTGGCCCCTTTTTTAGTACCTTCAATGATCATGGTATCACACCTATGGACCGGCGTCCTTATCCAAAAGAAAAACCCACCTATGGACCGGCGTATTTGGAGCTCTCCCTAAGAAATTTAGCTGTTTCCATCAATGCCCACTTTTCGAGTATGTTCACATAGTAAACGAAATAGGGGTGGAATCTGTGAACAGCTAAGCTGGTCTTCAGTAGAAAAAAAGAGCATATGTATATCGAAGTATGACCTGCAAACCACTCAGGGATATCCATGACCTTGTCTACTTCACCGAAATCTCATAATACGTGGTGTATGAGTTGGTTATGGAATTTCTATATGAAAGCCAGGTTGCAATTATATCTGGCATAATGATAAGTTGTTTTATGATCATGAACAATGTGATTGTACTTGTGTTGGATTATCTAAATAATGATCCGATAATGTGAGAGTCTAAACAAATATTCATTCTTATTCTTTGACATCATGTTTGGGAGGCAGGCAGTACAGCATATCTCAATTCATGCCATTAGCCTAACTGTATTGTTTTTTCCAGAGCTACTGATGAAAACTGAAGTCATCAAGCTCCTATATCTTACTTTTTACACTTTACAAATAAGAAAAATCATCATGCCACTTGACAATTTTTTATCTGAATGGTGATGGCTGGGTGTTGACTGTTGAACAGTAGTAGTAGTAATATTCAATGCATTCATGTATCACCATATTTTTTTCGTAGTAAAGTAAAATTAATTAAAAATAATAATAAGTAAATTACAGTTAATTAAGGTATGAAAAAAGAAAAAGAAATATTCAATGTTCTCTTCCTGTTTGAACTTAGTTCATGATTTTTCATCACAATTTTAGCATGGGAACAAATGCAGCATAATCATAAGCCTTTGATGTACTGCTGATTGAGTTTCGTGTGCAGGAGGGTCATTCACACTGTTGGTCCGAAGTATGCGGTAAAATACCACACTGCTGCCGAGAACGCTCTAAGTCATTGCTATCGCTCTTGCCTTGAACTTCTTATAGAAAATGGATTACAGAGGTTGTCTAATGGTCATATGTTCTGCGGTTTGTTATTAATGCCGTGATTTTGTTTATTAAAAGGAAAAAGGGAGAGCCACTCCCTTGATTTCCTTTTTATTTTAGAGGTTTCAAATATTTAAAACGCTACTTACTATGTTGGTTTATGTAGTTCAGCATTGCGATGGGCTGTATCTATACCGAAGCCAAAAATTATCCGCGAGAACCAGCTGCTCATGTTGCAATAAGTGATATCTCTCTCTGTTTTCTTAATTAATTGCTTATTTGTTCGTTATTTGATTTTCAAATTAAAGATAAAGATAATTCTTTCTGTGCTGAGACAGGAAATAACTGATATCTCCATCAGAAAGATTCCTCATATTAACTATATTTGTTTAAATGTTTTATCTGCCAGTTGTTGAATGTAACTCCATCTTTTATTGCTTTGATTAGGAACTGTACGGCGGTTTCTTGAGAAACAGAAAGATAAAATAGAGGCAGTCGTTTTCTGTACAACTACATCATCCGATACGGAGATATATAAAAGGTATACTTGGTACATTGTTTTCTACCATATACTTGAGAAGATGCAAGCATTCTGTGTATATTGTTTTTGCTGTTAAAATACAGTATCTTTAATTTTGCAGATTGCTTCCTCTTTACTTCCCTCGGGATAATCATGAGGAAGAAATTGCCCGGTTAAAACTTCCTGCAGATGTTGGGGATGAGAATGGAGAGACAACTACAGCTGAGCGTAAAATAAGAATAAAACCATTGCCAAATGCAAAAGTTTCTAGTCCAAGGACCCCCCAAGCCTCTGTTGATCTATCTGTCAGTAATCTTGGTTTGTCCAGAAGGTTAGTGATGAATTAAGCAGTTCATTCACAACAAATATCATGTGAACAGTGGGCTTGCAGGATACAGTTTGAAGTGTTAAAGTTAGTTACAACTTAAAAACTGGTTTCATTGCTCATATCTCCCCCGAATTTTTGAATCTGTGTATTACGGTAGAACAAAATTGAACAAAGGAAATTATTGCTTACATAAAGAATAGCTCCTGCTAGCCCTAAGCTTTTGGCTGTCGCTTTTTAATATCACTACCTTTCAACTTAGAGTGTCCAATTTGAAACAAATTAATTAGCTCAAGGTTTATGACTGGTCCTTTCAAAAGCGAAGATGCTAAAACAAATGTCATGTTTTTTTTTTGTGATTACAGTTAGAGACTGGTGTAATAAGTAAGAAGGGCCTTCTGAAGTAAAGCCTAATTTATATGTGATTAAACAATTTTGTAGTTAAACATAGTGCTGCATTCTATGAGTTTTAATAGGATGAACTTCTCCACCATTGTTTTGCTGGAAATTTAGCTTGCATTCCACTCGATTAAATACTTTGATGGTGGAAATTCTTCTCTCTCTTGGCCTCGATCAAGATTACGTCATATATCTTAATTGACTATCTTTAAGTACATTTTCGTCCAGATGGCATTAGCTTCCGTTATTAAGGAATTTGGAGATCGCTCCACATCCATGTGTTTCCATGCCAGTATAAGAGTCAAACTAAAGCACTTTTTGTACTTACAGCTCATCATTCTGTTTTCTCATTAATGAAAACCATAATTCATTATTCTTAACAATAGTCCTGGGATTTTTTGGTTTCATGTTATTTCTGATCATATTGCTGCAGTGAATTCTGGTTGTAAATTATAACCAAGAGGAAATTACATTAAGAAAGATACTTCCTTTAACTTTTACATTGTAATATTACTTCGATTAAAAATTCCATTATTGTTGTTTGTTATCTAGTTTCTACATGTTGAAATCATATTTGTGTGGCATATGACTTGATTATATATCGTTAAGCCAGACTGAGAAAATTTTCTTAAACAGGAGTTCATCCTACTTGGGTGCATTTTTGGATCCTGCTTTTATGTCCCTGATCAAAGACCCAGATCAGCGACGTAGAGAACAATGGGAAAAAACAGCCCAAGCGCAAAATAGTTGGAACTGCTTTAAAATGCTTGGATATGGTGAACTTGGGGGACCTGCTTTATCAGCTGCAGAAGAATATACCCTTCATTCTAGATATCTTGCAAAAGCGAATTCTATGAATCTTTCAGAAATTGCCGAAATGAAAATCGTGTAAGCAGCTTTCTGTAAATGATGTCTTGGCTATCATTGTTTCTTGGTCCATGCTCTTGTCATATGAATGAGAATACTTGCATCTAACTGTTTGGAGCCTCAGATATGCACTTGAATAGAGTGAAAGTAGGACGAGGTCTGCATTTACCCGATTGCATGCAAAGGTTTTGTTAAATTAGCATAACTACTAGATAACTGAATTGTTATTAACATATCCATGAATAAGCCTCGCCTCATCTCGCTTATGTTAAACTTATGTTTCTCATTGGCTGTGTTTTCAGGTACCGAGGAGGGGTTGATAGTGAGGGTCGTCCAGTTATGGTAGTCGTGGGAGCACATTTCCTGCTAAGATGTCTTGATCTTGAGAGATTTATCCTGTACGTTGTAAAGGTAGTGATAATTTCTTCTAGATTGCACGAGATCTATCCATAGCAATTGTATGGTTCATAATTTGTTTTACTTCAAATTTTCCCTGCATGATTTGGCAGTAAATAGTTATTCTGCTTGTCACATTTCAGGAGTTCGAGCCTGTGATTCAGAAGCCTTACTCAATAGTGTATTTTCATTCTGCAGCGTCTTTACAGATGTAAGTTTTAGCTTCTGGCCATATTTTCATTGGCTCATGTCCTTATGATGGATAGACCTCGTGGTGAAGTTTGTTAATTAGTATAAGTGAAAACAATCAATAATTTAGATGTAGATCTTTCTCTGATCAGAATGATAGACGATCTTCACTATCTCCAAAACATTTTGTATGAGCTTCAGAGCTAATGTGTATACATTGCCAGACATCAATGTGGTTGATTCACTGGAAGAATCCTTTCATAATGCTCTGATTAATGAACTTCTGTTTTGTTTTACTTTGGTGGTTCAGTTGTGTCACTAGTTTTTTTTGTACCTCAAATTTGGCAATACTTTTTCTTAGATGCTTCCGGACTTTGTTTCGTTGTAAAAAAACAGGCAACCAGATTTAGGATGGATGAAGAGATTACAACAAATACTTGGACGGAAACACCAACGTAACCTTCATGTATGCAATGCCTTTGCCTATTTTTCTTGTCCTTTGCATGGTTTCATAAAGCTGGACATTATTCCTGTTTCTTTTGTCTTTCTAAATCTCGTTTCTCTGTGAGCAGGCAATATACGTGCTTCACCCTACCTTTGGACTGAAGTCTGCAATTTTTGCTTTGCAACTCTTTGTCGATAATGTGGTACCTATTTTCTTAGAACCTTTTTTTTCTTCTTTTTCTTTTTATCTAATCCCATTATTACTTGTAAACATACTCCATTCCATTTTCTCTGAAGCCTTGTCTCTGGGTAACTAATCTGCAGGTGTGGAAAAAGGTAGTATATCTTGATCGTCTTCTGCAGCTATTCCGCTATGTTCCTCGTGAACAACTAACCATTCCAGATTTTGTATTCCAGTTAAGTAATCATACCACAATCCTTCATTTATCACGTCAGAGTGTACGAGAGTTGAGTGCAACATGCCAGTTTACTTGATAGTATTATGCATTGTCCATAGTTCCTACTTGCTTATCTTGATTTTAGGCTGGCTACTGTCTCATTATAGTCTGAATTTCTTGTCGAGTTCTGGCGCTTTCACATGTAGCAACTCAGAGGCAGACGCAATATGTGTAGCAACAATTATCTCCCTTCTTGTAACGAGCACTTGGACTACTTACATAAAGATAGAACCCATCAGTTTAAATCTTAGATTTGCCTTTGTTGCAACTGTCATCTCACGTGTTTCTTGGAGTACTACTTGCATAAAGATAGAACTCATCATTAGTTTAAATCATGGATTTGCCTCTGTAGCAACATCATCTCCCTTCCCTTCGTGTAACGTGTACTTGAACTACTTGTCATCTCGTGATTGCAGGCATGATTTGGAAGTGAATGGAGGGAAGGGCCTAATCGTTGATCCTAGAACAAAATATGTTTATCAGAGACCTTAGTGTCGTCCATATCCATGAGAGCTTCAACTAAAAGATTCACCAGTTAAACCAGCTATATAGCAAAATGTGAGATAATGAAGCTTGCTTGGTTATCTCTTGTTAATTTCTCTGTTGTTTGTAATTTTATTTGTTGATTAATTTGTGCAGACAATGTGTCTTGTCTCCTGTGACAATAAAATGACCCCCCCCCCCTCCCCTATCATTTTCCATGTAATGAATGTATATTTTATTTAGAATTTGATTTAATATTTAGTGGACATTAATGCTTATATTATGGTAGGCTGCATCACATTCCTTGGTTGCGGCCATTTCCTATACCCTACGTAAATGCTAAATATTCATGGACTAACACATGAAAAACTGATAAGATCGGCTAATTCTTGTAAATTGACACCTAAATGTCCAAAATGAACTTTGGTAATGGTGAGATTGTACGTACTGCTTCTCAACTCCCTACAGATGGTTTCATAAAAGTTTTGCAACGAAATTGTCTGGAAGCCATATCACCAAATTATTCATGGGTTAACACATGGAAAAGCTGAGAAAATCGCCTAATACTGTAAATTGGTCCTTAAATGCCAAAATGGACTCTGAAAATGGTGAGATTGTACATACTACTTCTCCAACTCTCCACAGAGGATTCCATAAAGGTTTCGCAAAGAAATCTTTCGGAAGCCAACTCCTTACGAAGGGTTTCATAAAGGTTTCGTAAAGAAATCGTCCGGAAACCATATCACGAAAGACTGAGAAAGCCTCACTTTCGAACAATTACTTTATGAAACCTTGCGTAGAGAGTTGGGGGAGCAGTACGTAGAGTCTCACCATTTTCAGGGTTCATTTTTGAGCATTTAGGATTCATCCTACAGGAATTAGGCAATTTTTTTCAGTTTATCGTGTGTGTTAACCCATTAATATTTTGGTGATATGACTTTTTGACGATTTTTTTTTAAAACCTTTATGGAACCCTCCGTAGAGAGTTGGGGGGAAAGTACGTGAAACCTCAGCATTTTTGCACATATTTTGGACATTTAGGAGTCATTTCTCAGTTTTTCATATGTGTTAGCCCATTAATATTTTAGTAATATGGCTTCCCGTCAATTTTTTTGTAAAACTTTTACAGAATTCTCCATAGGGAGTCAAGAGAATAGTACGTACAGTCTCACCATTTTTACAACATATTTTGACATTTAGCGACCAATTTACAGGAATTAAACGATTTTCTCAATTTTTAAGGAGTTAGGAAGCCGTACATATCGTCTAATCATTCTTTACGAACATTTATATAATGCAAAACTAAAATATCCAAAATTATTTTTTGAATGGAAAAAATTACCTAATAGAGCAAGTATTTACCTGAAATATCAAGAGTTGATAAAAATTCAATTCATAATGAGAGTTTGAGTTTTATGTGTTTAGCTAAAATACAGTTATTTCTGAAATTTACTACAAAATAATATAATCAATTAATCACCCAATGTTGTAGAAGAGCCAAGTGGCAGTGCACTATAAATACCCAAAAAAAAATAAAAAATCAATGGGGGTAGATTGAAAAATTAGTGGACGCCATTTGTCCGGCAGAAAACACAACTTTCCGGTGCGTCTCCGATCTACTTCTCAGGTGATATTTCTGCAAGTGAGTACGCTTCTACTCAGTTATTATTAATACACTGTTTATTTCAAATCAAAATAGTAGTAGAAATTCGAGGTATAGGATTTGTAGTATATTGTAAGTTCATGTTTAATTTTAGATTAATGGGAGCAAATTAATATGATTCGAAACTGAATAATGAAAAGGCGAATCAGAATTAGAGAATGAGAAATTCCTATGTAGTGTTAATTTTTTTGACGGTTGTCTAGTTGCAATAAACATTTACAGGTGGATTAGCTCTAGTTTCTTTGTTGTGAGCTGAGATGATACATTTTTTCTCTCCTTCTAGGAGTTTTGAAGAACTGAGGGAGGTGATTAGTCAGGATATAACACAGTTTAAGTTTACTGAGGACGTGACTCTAGAAAGTATCCAGGTTTAGGATTAGGGTAGGAGGTTAGTAGGTAGTAGTGTTGTCACTTCATTCATGTGGGAGAGGCAGGGGGCTAGGCTCCTCTACGATTGCCCTTAATAGTATTATTATTTTGGAATCATATAGCTTCTTTGTTCGTCCGTGTTAATTAATATTTGTTGCTTCATTTGCTTTGTATCTTGTTTTTTTGGTCTTATTTTCTTATAATCATGCTTCAAATTCTTTGGTCTATCGAAAACAGTCTCTCTACAAAGATCAAGGTATTGCACTGGTGTGATGTTGGAATTGATTGCAGAAATACTCTAATTGCAATTTAGAAGTTCTTCTTTAGCTTGAATTTGCTCAATGAACGTGAATTTAGTTTTGTTTGGAGCGTCAATAAACATTTAGATGTTGGATTAAATGAACCCAAATAGGAGGGTATGGATATAGAGGATTCATGTAGTCTACCCAAAGTAATTTTTGTAGTTAAAATGGTAAACATTTAGGTTTTTTGTGAAGTTTTGACTAGTGTTTCTCCTTTCTTTTCTTTTTGAACCTTTCTAAAAGTGAGTATACAAATTTAAATTCCCTCACTACATCGATGCTGAAGTTGAAAATTTGAAAAGAGTAACTTTATTTCAGAAGTAGATTGAACGGAAAGGAAAATAGGTTCTTTGAAGGAGTAGGGTGAAGGAGGGGTTGTCCTGAACAGTAGCCATGGTGCTAAGTATGTCAATGAGCACTCTTGCAACTTCTAGATATTGTGGAGTTTGTGGATCCACCTGTTTGAGGAGGCAGTTTGGTCAAACAAAAGAAACCGCAATAGGTTTTGGGGAAAGTCAATTTTTTTGGAATGATCGTCGAAAAAGCTTGTCCTTTGCAACCCACATTGATATGCTAAAACCGAGAAATTTGAGAGTTCAAGCTGGATGGTTGTTTAAAGGAGGTGACCAAAGCTCAGAAGCAAGCATTGAGCGTAGCGAGAATGCCAATGAAGATATATTGATGTTCTTTTTCCAGCTGGACCTGGCTACACGCGTGCAGGTTACCATCTATCTCTGTGATGTGCAGTAGTTTATTTGCTATATCTTTGATCATTGCTTCACGAGTGTCTATCCTGCTTTATGCACAGTATGCTTTGAATGTGGAGCAGTATGAAATTGCACAACAACTAAGAGAGAAGCTCACTGAGGTTGGTTTATGCAGATATTAAATGTCCTGTTTTCATCTCATCTTTTACTTATTTCCCATTACCAGCTTTAAGCAACTGTTCTTCTTGCGATTTTATTGGACTTGATTTTTGGAGTTTGGTTCTCCGAAATTGGACAAGCCAACGGATAGATGAGAATTGTTTACTGACTAGAATCAGAGTGCTTCTTCTATGCTAATGAAGGTGGAAACAGAGGTTTTGAAGCAGCAGGAATCCAGAAGGGGATCAGCCTCAAAGAGTGAAGCTCAAGATATGGCTATAAGTATCTTGCGTCTACGGTAAGCATACTTGCACTCTTTTTGTTCTTTTTGCCATGAGTTTGAGTGCTGGATATCAAGCTATTTCTTGAATTGATTATAAAGATTCTACCTTTAGTATGTCCCAAAGGTACCTTTTGAAGCACCTCTGATCAGCTTTTGCTTCGTCCAGTGCAGACCTACAGAATGCAGTTCAGAGTGAAAATTATGATTTGGCAGCTAAATTACGAGATGAAATTTCCAAGCTTGAGGCAGAGTCTCTGACTACATCAATAAGAGCTCAAGCATATGAAAAAGCTCAATATGCATTTCGATTAGGCCAGAAAGTGAAGCACAAGAATTTTGGTATGAAATCTTTAACCAATTGTTTGGAGTGGAAAGAACAGCCTTTGTCTAATTCAAAAGATAACCAAATGTAAAAACAGATACACAAATCCTCATATGTTCTCCATATAATTAACTTGTAGCTAAAAGTGATATATAAATTTGAGAGCCTTTATGAAGCTTCCTGGTAGGGTCGTCAAATCTTGATGATTTGATTAATTCGCAGTCTTTCATGGCAGAAGTTTTACGTTGTAACTGCCTGAACTACTTGAACCTCACTGAGTGATCAACCCTTGCTTATTTCTGGTGTTGACTTATGAGGATACATAATCAGGAAGTGCGTTCAATATTATCTTTTAGTGATGTGCAATACCTTGCATGGACATCTTGTGGCTCAATGTATTGAATGATATAACTATTCTCCTGACACATTGCTTCCTCCTGTGAAGATGCATTCCCTTAACTGACATTCATGGAGCCCCTAGATTCAGCTCAATTAATAAATGTTACTCAAGTTATTTATAGTATTGAACCCTTGTGTTGTGACTTCAGGATATCGTGGTGTTATATGTGGCATGGACCCAATATGTTGTGAATCAAATTCATGGATGGAAAATGCTCGAGTAGAAAAGTTGACTCGTGGTCCTGATCAGCCATTTTATCAGGTTTTTCTGGATCTTGTAACATAAAAATATGTTTCATCTATTGCAAGCGAAGATTAATTCAACTTGTCTGTCTGAACATGGTCTGGTATCAACACTTTGCAGCCACATTCCAAAGAAAGACCAAATAATTTTCTAGCTGTATATGTTGTACTTTTTGTAGTCCCCTATCCTCCTTATATCTGAAATTTACTGCTTATGCTGTAGAGTTCCACTTCCTGGCATCATTGTCTCATGATAATCATGAAATGTTGCATATGTACTGTGTATTGACCTGATAATTTTCAAACTTTGATGTGGGTCTCTAGCAACTGTAGCCTTGAGTATACATGACAATTTTCAACCTGTTTACAAACACAGAAAAATACTTTTACCTCTAGGCTCTCATTTTAGCAAAAGTATACAAGCTCAAAGAACGATCTTGAATGACGTTTTAGAGTTAGGTACCAGAATGATGACATCCAGAGCAAATAACTGTATGAGCTTCACATAAGAAACATTTCCCTGATACAATCAAAGTATGCTGTGCAAGTTCCTGATCCTAATCCACAGTTCAAACTTCAGCTCTCATTTTGCTGCGTTAAGAGGGACTGAAAGTGGTGCTGCTCCAAGTGATATGTCTTTAGTTATTACTTCTTATCTTTTTAGTTTGACTAAATATAGATATTTTTTCAGGTGCTGGTGGATGTACATACAGATCCCAATCTGTTAGTGGCATATGGTAAGTGAAACTTGTGAGTATAAATCAGCATTTCTATTAACTAAATAATCTAGTGTGAGCCAAGAAAGGTCCATATACTATGTGGAATTGTACTTATCACCTCTAAGAACTTTTTGCAAAATCGATTTGCTCTTTGTGTCTCATTAGTCTGATAATTGTTCATCATGCAGTACCTGAGGAAAGTTTAGTGGCTCCTAGCGAACCAGATAAGGTATGTATACAACTAATCTGAAATTACAACGCAAAGTTGTTATTCAATCTCTAACTTGGTGAAAAATTCAACCATGTGCAGGATAGATTTGATCATCCCTACACCTCATTCTTATTTTTTGGGATGGATGCTGCCGGAGATTTCATACCAATCAAGCAGCTGCGCGAGAAGTACAACAAGCCTCGGCATGAGGTGCCTTATGATCCGGACAACGAGAAGAGTGGAGAAAGTTCCTAGATGTGACCAGAAGTTATGTTGTCCTCTAGGCTAGATTTGGATATATGAGAAATTTTCTTGATTGAAGAGAAATGCCTTTCCCTTTCCATTATGGTGGGGTTTACCTCATCTTGAAAGACTGCAAAATATGTTTTCTGCACAATGTCATTAGAATACACAACACAATTGTGGAGGCACTTGTATAGTTGTGGAGATTTTGGATGACCATGACCAAAGTATATTAAGCTTCTGTTATTGTCAGCATGTTTCAACAGAATATGGTCGATGTATATTGATGTTTTACTTCAAATCCCCTTTGTGTTTTCCTGTTTTTTTTTTTTTTGGCACAATGTCATTTAACTCGGCCTAGATGTCATTGTTCCCCACCCGGTGTTCGGTACCCACATTGTAGCCTGACTAAATTCGGATTTGCGCTTGAAAGTTTCACATTGGGTGTAAAAGCGCTCTCTAACAAAGGTGATTTTGTATCCAAGGGGACTCGAACCCAAGACCTTTAGTTAAAGATGAAGGAGTATTTATTAATCCACCACTATCTTTGCTTGTAATTTGAATCAATTAATTAATTTTCACTTTAGATTTTGACTAGCAATTGAAACATCAAATATCAATTGATTGGACTTTACACCATACCTTAGTTATTCATACAACATTATAACTACAAACAACAATAACATAGACAAGTTATTTTCGATAGACGAAATATAGTGACGAATAATAAGATTGTAAAATAATAATAATATGAAAGTTTAGACAACCCCTCGACTAACCACGAATCGGGCTCTTATATATTTTTCCCTCCAAATATCAGTAGAAAACCGAACTCTCATATATGCTCCCTCCAAAACTCTTAACCAAAATAATGAAACTCATTGAACTAAAATTCAAGAATGATACAGTATATGCCACTGTTCAGATCATGCTCAAGCTCAAGATCAGTAGCACAACTCCACGCACATCTCATCATCAATGGTCTCCGCAAAGATCCACTTGCTTCCACCAAGCTTATAGAGTCTTATTCCCAAATGGGTTCCCTCAAAACTTCAAGACTGGTCTTTGACACATTCCCAAACCCAGATTCTTTCATGTGGGGTGTAATAATCAAGTGCCATGTTTGGAATAACCTCTTTCAAGAAGCCATTTTTCTTTACCACAGTATGCTTTGTCAACTATCTGAAACCAGTAGTTTTATTTACCCTTCAGTTTTGAGAGCTATTTCTGCAATTGGTGATCTGGGTGTTGGTCGGAAGGTTCATGGAAGGATTGTGAAATGTGGGTTTGAGTCTGATTCTGTTGTTGAAACGGCGTTGTTGAGTATGTATGGTGAACTTGGGTGGACAGTTTATGCAAGGAAGTTGTTTGATGAAATGTCTGTGAAGGATGTTGTTTCGTGGAGTTCGATTATTTCGAGCTATGTACGTAATGGGAAAGGTAAGGAAGGATTGGAGATTTTTGGGGATTTGGTTAAGGAAAGTGTTGAAATTGATTCAGTGGCTTTGCTTAGTGCAGTTGAGGGTTGTGGTGAGTTGGGTGTATGGAGAGTAGGGAAATCTGTTCATGGTTATATATTGAGAAAGAATATTCAGAGTGATGGGTCTTTGATAAACTCGCTTGTTGCAATGTATGGAAAATGTGGCGATACGTGTAGTGCAGAGTTGCTTTTTCGTAATGCTGTTGATAAGAGTACTTATACTTGGACAGCAATGATGTCCTGCTACAATCAGAATGGTTGCCATCATGAAGCGTTGGCGTTGTTTGTTAAGATGCATGAGTCTGATGTGGAATACAATGAAGTTACTGTTATGGCTGTTTTATGTTCCTGTGCTAGGTTGGGTTGGCTAAACGAAGGGAAGTCTATACATGGTTTTATAGTTAGAAATGCTTTTGATTGTGGCAATGATCTTCTAGGCTCAGCATTGGTTGACTTGTATGCTAACTGTGGCAAGCTGAGTGATTGCCACAAGGTATTTGGTTCGTCTCAAGACAGACATATCGTCTCGTGGAATATGCTCATATCAGGTTATGTGCAGGAAGGATTTTCTGATAAGGCATTGACGCTTTTTGTGGATATGGTTAGAAAAGGAATATTGCCAGACTCGTATACTCTGGCAAGTGTCCTCTCAGCTTCTGGAGATATTGGGTTTTCTGAATTTGGCTGTCAAATTCATAGCCACGTTATCAGGACTGGCTTTTCTACGGAGTTTGTCCAGAATTCACTGATTGACATGTACAGTAAATGTGGACTTGTGAACTATGCGCTCATGATATTCAATGATACACAAGAAAGAAGTATTGTGACTTGGAATTCAATGATGTGTGGACTTACCCAAAATGGTTTATCTCGGGAAGCTATTAGTCTCTTTGATGAGATATACTCAAACTCGAGCAGAATGGATGAAGTAACCTTCTTAGCTGCAATTCAAGCGTGCTCGACTATAGGATGGTTGGAGAAGGGAAAATGGATTCACCATAAGTTAATCATCTTTGATGTGAGGCATGATATGTATATCGATACTGCTTTGACAGATATGTATGCTAAATGTGGAGATCTCTGGATGGCTCGAAGAGTTTTTGATAGTATGTTTGAAAGGAGCATAATATCTTGGAGTGCCATGATAGGTGGTTATGGAATGCACGGTCAAATCGATGATGCCATATCACTCTTTCATGAAATGGTAAATAGTGGAATAAAACCAAATGACATCATTTTAACAAATATTCTATCTGCTTGCAGTCATTCTGGTTATCTGAATGAAGGGAAATATTTCTTTAACTTGATGATTAACTTGAACATTGAACCCAAACCCGAACATTTTGCATGTCTAGTTGATCTTCTTAGTCGAGCTGGTGATATTGATAAAGCCTATGAAGTCATCACTTCGATGCCGTTTCCTGCGGATGTTAGTATTTGGGGTGCCCTGGTAAATGGATGTAGAATTCACAAGAGAATGGATATTATCAAGATGATCCAACAAAGGCTTGAAAACATGCAAACAGATGATACTGGATATTATACTCTATTATCCAACATATATGCAGAAGAGGGAGAATGGAATGAATCTAGAATGGTGAGGTCAAAGATGCGCAGTTTAGGTTTAAAAAAGGTCGATGGATATAGTATGATTGAAGTTGAGAAAAGAATACCAGCATAAAGCAAATGGCACATACTTCATTTGCATAAAGGGAAGTCTCAAGCTTATATTGATGTTCTGATATTGGAAGTAGCTGCTTCCATTGTTTTTGGATTTAAAGAACTGATTAGCCTGGGAATATGCAATATTTATTTCATACAGGCTCTGAACGGGGAAGGGGAGCTTTGTCGTAATTGGTATAGTTGTTGCCACATGACAGGAGGTAACAGGTTCAATCTATGGAAACAACCTCTTGCAGAAATGCAAGGTGAGATTGCGTACAATAGATCCTTGCGGCCCAACCCATCCCCGGACCCCTCTCATAGCTGGAGCTTAGTGCACCGGGCTGCCTTTACAGGCTCTGAACTGGAAATGACTGATGATCCGCCCAAAACTGGCTAAGAGGGGATTTATAGCTGTCCCTGGTTCATCGGGAAATTTTCTTCAACGGTCACTCAACGTGAATTATGTCTGCTACGGAGCTCAAATGCTCAATACTGTCATTCTCTTTCTGTCAAGTAGCTATTCTCATGGACAGAGCAAAAACTTGATACATAGCTCACTTTTTAGCTCCAACCTGCGAAGGACTTCAGACAGCACTATGTTAACTAGATGAGATGGCCCTGATGACAACTGTGGAACTCATAAGTCATCTGAACCAAATGCATATTTCACCCTGCACCAGAATGCAAACGAAATCCATCATCCATATTTTGATGATGCATGGCACCGCGCGTTCTACTCGAAGCATTCAGAAAACCTGACTAAACACAACCAAGAAAATAATTTCCATGTTAATGTCATTGTTTGCTTGTAGAATATCTTCTACTTTTAGATTCATGTTACTCATTCCAACTACAATATTTAGACATTCTTATTGAATTTTAGTACTCAAGGTTTCATCAAAACATTGTCTTATCATTCTTATTCTTATTAAATATATTCTATAGAAAAATTTCTTGTGTGGTCCAACAGACGTAGCAGAGGGGTGGTGTAAGGGGTTCAATTGAATCCTTTTTTGTCAAAATTTAAAATTTGTAAATAGGATAAAAATAAATTTGTTTAAATTTCTAGCTTCATCGTTAACCGTGTTGTTGTTATATTAGTATTATTATTCTGATGGTCCCTTCCTTAGGGTACAAAGGGAATTAAGTGTGAAGTTGTGAACCACAGAAGAAGTGGAGAACCAAACAATGGACAGAACGTGGGAGTACATTGTCCAACCTAATACTTTTGGTAGGCCCAAACTTGAAATCTTTTCAAGACTTTTAGAAATGTGTTGTCATTATTATACACTGCAATAACAAAAACAAGAAAGAAAACAAAATAAATAAACAGGTGATATTTCGGTTATTATGTCTCAATTCCAAATAAGTAAAAAATCGAACTTACCATGTTAATCTTGAGTTTCCTCTATCCTATTTTTCTTCCAACTATAGAGTCAGTAACATCTCTTTGTTCATATCTGTAGCAACGACATTATTCTCATAGTTTTTTATTTTACAATTGTTGTTATTATGTGTTACTTGAGCCAAGCATCTTTCATAAACAGCCTTACTATCTCAACGAGGTAGGGAGTAAGATCAGTATACACTATAATACCCTCCAAAGACCACAGCTATGGGATTAGATGGGTATGTTGTTGTACTTATAATATTCAGAGGCCAACTCCCATGAAGATCTTATGTTAAGATTTGAGGGAAAAAGCATGTGGAAGCCAACAACATTCACTGAATAGCATTAATAAAATGCTAATAGCACAATACATTATGCAGCATCTTGCTGAATACAGGGTCAGTAAATCCAATGGCAGAAACATAATAATGGGGGCTCCAAATTATGGAGCAAGAACAAAGACATGTACAACAACAATCCCCATGCAGCTAAAAAATTCACTCCTGAAATTCATAAAAGAAGCTCCCTAAATCCGTTAATCGGTTAATGTCACTCTATAAACGATGAATGGATGAAATTACAGCCTCGTTTCCCCCGTGTTTTAAGTTAACAGAACAGCCGAAGGAGTGCCTGCAGGGCATCTTTGTCTCCGAGGGCGTCTAGGTGTCTTTCCCCACCCTGTTAGGCTTTTATTGTCTTCCAAACTGGCTTCAATGTTATTAAGTTGGTGTATTAGTGGAGAGATCGTCGTTGTTGTGGTCAACACAGGGGCTGGGGATGGGGTACTGGTGTCCACAACTTTTTTCCGCCTTCCCCTAGTACCTCCATTTCTTCTTGTCAAACTGGAGTTCCAAATATGGCCTGTTGCTCTCATCAACCCTCCAAATATCTGAATGTCTTCGGTCACCTCATGCCTTGACAATGAAGCTAGACCGGGAAGGATATCCCTTTGGAAGTCCCTCCGCTGTCTTCCCCTCCTTGCATTCCCTCTTCGGGGTCGGTTTGTTAGTGAACTGGCTCCTGCATCTTCCACTGTTTGGACTTCAGGAACAAATGGCTTGGGCATGTAGTCTTCCTCCTTGGTCTCTGTTAATTGCAATGTCATTGCTTCAAAGTAATCAATTTCCTTAGAAGCACTATGTGCAACCATCATGTTGTTGTTCTTGCATGTAATTTCTTTAGCAGATGGAGTACTATCTAGCTCGGCTGCACAAGAAGAGACCACATCAACAAACCATCGAAGAGATGTCAGAGGATCATCAGACGTATCACTGTGTCTTTCCTCAGTCGAGATGCAATGAGTGGATGATGAGATGGCAACTATTGCTCCTGCTGCAGTCCTGAGTAATTCCTCCTGTGTTTGCTCAGGTTTATGGTCAGGCAGCTGCGAAGATGCCCCACGTTGCTTTTCGTCTTCTTCTCTAGGCAAATTATCTCGTTCAATGTCCATAACTACAGGAGCTTCCAGATCTATATCCAGAATAGTCTTCACATTGGCCTCGTTGGTTTCAGATGAAACTGGTTCCTCATCCTCAGTAATACATGAGTTCAGATCAAAGTGATTCTTGATGTTGATAGTTTTTGTCTCCATCACTTTCGTAGTAACGATATGTACTACAGCATCAGATTCCTCAGGCTCAAGCATAGAAAGGTCACAAGCCACGTTAATGTCGATCACCATACTCCTCCTCTCTTGTTTGATAGTTTTTCTCTCAGGAGAGGAACGAAGATTAGCAGAAGCGAAAACAAGTGATGATGACGACTCATTTCTGGAAGCAACGGGAATATCGAGGATTGGAACACCAAGGATTTTCCTTACATGTGACGTCTCACCCACTTCTTTTGTGGTCTTCATATGGTGATGTTCAAAAGCTGATGGATCACTCTGGCAAAAAGGAGGGTTTGAGTAAGCCTGGACAAAGCCAGAATTTGCTGAAGTTCCACCTATCCTAGTATTGATGCACTCATTTTTACAATTTGCTTTAGCTTTAAGCCACGGCAAAACTGTCACAGGGTCTTGACGCTCTCTTTTTTCATTACTAAACTCAACATCTTGCCTGGGAGGTTCCTCGCTGAGTGCACTTGTTGCTAGCACATTTAAGTTGAAGCCTTTAGCAGATTTCACATCCGTATTGTTAGAACTAATTAGAAAATTCTCGCATGCATTATTAGAGGAATGTTCAGATGTAAACCGGTCCCCCTTAATGTAGCTCAAAGAATCAAAAGCACCTGAAGGGACGTGAATTGGTGATTCTTTCGTCCCAGATGAGGACCCATGGTAGAAAACACTTCGGTTGGGTAGCTCACTGGCACAGCCTGGACGCACCCTAGAACTGCCACCATTAGCTTGCCAATAGTCTCCAATTTGTCTCTGAGATGACTGTGAACCCTTACCAACTGCTGCAGATGAGTTGAAAAGTGAGTTTGTATGCAATGAGGATAACCTCTGAGTAAAGCTACCGTTTGGCTTCTCCCAAGAAGAGACAGAGTGCGGCCACGAACTGCTAAATTCAGAGGAACTTGCACATGGAAATGGACTAGTCATCTTGGAAGTAACAAATGGTCCCACTTGAGTATAATTAGACTGCTCACCATTTCTGTGAGACATATCTAAACTATGTCCTGTTCTATCTTTCCAAATACCATCCTTAATATGGTGAACTAGATGAGCGCCCGGAGCTTGATAGGCTTTGTTAATCATTACTGGTGCTTGATGGGAAGCTGCAGGGATCTTTTCTTCTTCGAGACCTCTTGGTAATGAAACTGAGCTACCTTTGATATTACCTGCAAATTGAAGCAACTCAACGATAGGTACAAAAGAATTCCGGAAGCTTTTAAACTTGAGTAATATACAGAAATTTCGGAAGGAACTGTCACCTGTTTCATGTGCCGAAGTCAACCATTCCCTCTCTTTGCCTCTACTGCGATCGTATAGGTTACTTAAAGACTCATTTGGGCTTGCACAATTTGAATTCCAAGGCAAAGCTATAAACGGTGAATTTGATTTTGCAGAAGCATTTATGCTTCTAGACTCTTTATGATTATTACCGTAACCAAGAAAATCAACAGGATCAGTTGCTTCATCAAGCTGCGCTGGTTCATTTAGGTCAGCCAACCCAATTGAGCTTCTCAAACATGAATTGGATGTTGAAGCATCTTTTCGGCTATCACTTTTTGCAGCACCATCGCCACCAAGAAACAATTTTTTTCCATTCTCTTGAGGAACTACATAATTTCCATTAACAGGATAACTAGGATGTAAAGATCCTGCATTGTCTCGTGACTGCCCACCATCTTCTGTATCTATGTAATCATCAGCTGGAAGGTGAAGATCAAACAACATTTTCCGGACCTTTGAGGGCCTAGCCTCCAAAACATCACAGGCTTTCGAAGAATAACCATTTTGCATTTGAACTCGACCGGGCTGTAAACAATCTCCTTTTGAAGAACTAAAAGGAGAATTGATAATTTCAGTACCAGATGTAGATGGTCTAGTATAACTAGAATTTTCCAAGGGAAAGTTTGCGATGTTCCATTTCCGGACATCCTCAGATGGTACTTGAGGTCCTAGGTGACTGGATGAACATGATGGCTCCATTGATGAGCGATGTTTATGCATTTCCTTCCTTTTAAATTCGTCCATCATGTCCCTTTGAATTCTGTAAAGGCGATGAAGTTCCACCACCTACAAGCAAACCATTGCATAAGTATATTTGTAATGCTGTTGACACGAGGCAAAAAAAGGATTACATGGCAGATGAAGATATTTTGAAGCAAGAGAGTCCAAGAGACCACGGCGTTAGGATATGTAGAACCATACTGAAAACCAAAATTTCCCACTAACTTCTCCAAAAAGAAAAGAACGAAAAAAGGGAATCATTACCTGATTCCTGAATATCCCCTCGTGTTCAAGCATTTTCTGCTTTAGAATGTCCTTATCATACCCTGGATATGCATCAGTTATAGTCCTCGGTGTGAAACCATTACAATATTGCCCATTTGGTAAGGTCTTATCTCTATAAAATAGGGGCCAACTGCTGCTGTTAGCATCCTCATTAAGGTCCCTCATAGAGTAATAGCTTGGTAAGAATCCTTTATAGTGCACTTGTGTTCCCATTCCTGCCAAGATTTGGCATCAAACAATTTAATTAAAACCAAACAGTTTTCTGAATAAACTTCGAAACTGTTCTTAAAAGATGAGATATTCAGAACCTACGCATCTATTTACGAACATATGATCCCAACACATTACAGCAAACATATCCTTATACGTTTAGCAAAATAAAGGTATCTAAATGCAGATAATTCAAATATCTAATTCCAGAAGTATTGAAAGACATTTTTTTTATCCAAGAAAAATGAGAATAACATGATACATGACAACATACATAGTATTAAAATAGCGGTGCAATGGAGGAGTGCTATGGGAGCGCCATACAAAGATACTAACAAACTGAAAGTCAAATTTAACAAAATGACTTCAGAAAAAGAAGTTCTGTAGCAGACAAAGATGATAAATTGAGGGAACTAGACTAAGATGGTTTAACTATATGCTACGTAAACCTCCATCTGCACCGGTTTACAGGTGCAACACCATGATGACTGAAAATAATATAAAGAAGGACTTAGATCTAAATAACGTAAAGGAAATTGTATCAATAGACATACCATATCTTGAAATGATTGCAGAGTTAGCTAAAAAGTAAACACAACAAGTTCGATAATCGATAGCACGAGTAGAGATATAAGACCAAGTTGTTGTTACACTTACATAAAGTCCGGTGTTCCTCGGGAGTCTTTTAGTTATGCGTTGAGACTTGTATGTTCGCGTAGGGGTAAGTATGAGAATTAGAGATTCTCTAATTTTAGAGAACCCCTAATTTCCTTGAAATACAAATTATTTTTGTCAACTAGAGGATATCTTCATCGACAGGTCCATGGTTATACCCTAAAACACAAATAAGAACATCAGGATGCGTTGAAGAATTTTATGAAGAGAAGATCAATTAATTTTATGAGTTCCCTTTTACATAAATCAGCAATTAATGTTTTATTAACATTTCCATGTAATCGGTTGTACAGATACCAAATTAATGATGACAAATTAGCACGTGCAAGATTATCTCCAGGAGTAGAAGACTATGCACGTGATGTGTGAACAATTTAATAGAATCAAACAATACAACAATTTAATACACAAGTAAGGATAAGAAAGCCGATGATCAAATATCTGACAAAATGATACGAGAAATAGTAAAAGGTGGTGGAGTACTGCTATCTGAAGCTTAAAAACAGAATCACTTGACGA
>JAJOOO010003636.1:0-30466 GCA_029582685.1 Solanum piurae
CTTCCTGGCAAATGTTGCGCGATTTTTGACCACCTACACACCCAAAAAAAAGGCATAATAAACTCGTTATTAGTTGAATAGGAAAGTACTATATGATCAATAGACATTACATTATCAAGTTGTCTTGTCTTGTAATATAACTATAGCAATCTTTCATAAAAAGGTGATATTCCTTATGTTTTAATCTATATGTTATAATTAAATAGTGTAAAAATTATTTACGTCATTTATTAACAAATTAAATGAACATACCTATTGCCCCAACGAGAATGAAGTTGAAGAATCAAGAGTTGTTCTTCAAGTGTAATATTTCCATGTCGAACATCTGGTCGAAGGTAGTTAAGCCATCTTAGTCTGCAGCTTTTTCCGGTCCTCTTTAAACCTGTTTATTAATTAAATACGTTAGTTTTAAGACAGACTAAAACAAAAATAAAATAGATAAATTCAGACAAAGAGAATAGTATTATACTTTCAATTACAAGTAACTAATACCATATAGTAAGTGACACGTTACTATAAGTAACTATATATATGTATATATATATATATTTATATATGTATAGAGATACTGCATATACGTTAAATATAATTATTTATTTACCAGCACAACGTGAGAGTGAATTCCAATGACCTTCACCGTGATGAGAAATATAATTCATAAGAACAAAATCTTCTTCAGCAGACCATGGACCTCTTCTAAGCTCCATTATTTCTTCATCAATATTGTTTTCTTGATTAATTAATTTATCCATCAAAATTTTTTATTTTTTATTTTTGCTGTAAAAATCGAAACAAAAATTTCAGTATTATAGAGAGAGAGAGATCTTTAGAGAGAGAAAGAAGTGTAGTGAAGATATATTTATTGAAGTGGTAGTGCTTTATATAGTGTGAGGAAAATAAAGAAAACACTTATTATTAATTCCCATTTTTTTTATTATAAAGTTTAATTGAAGCATTATTATATTATTATATTTTATTATATATACTTAATTAAACTCGTTTTGCACCTTTTGAGTTTGACTAAATCACTATATAATATATAAAATAATAAATTAGTTCCGCGGAAATCAATATTTAGATTTTTTTTGATTGATTTCCACTACCCACCTTATAGCAAGTTGTCATGGGACTATTTGACTTTTTAACTATAGTATTTTAGCATAAAATACTGATTTAGGAGATTTACGATTTTTCTCTAAATGAAAAAAAGATTTTTTAGGTATCACGATTGAGCATAAATACTAATTTAAGAGATTTATGAATTTTTTTTAGACGAAAGAAAATTTTGTAAGAATCGCGACTGATCATAAAAGACTAATTCAAGGAGATTTATGATTTTTTTCTGGATGAAAGTGGATTTCTATAGGAATCGACAGATATAGTAATGGATAGAAATTATCATAAAATGAATGAAATCCATAATTTTTACAACCTAGATGTTTTATTGGAGATGTATAGTGTTTTTCTTTGCAAATCGTAATTGTTATATTTTATGGTGAAAAATAATAATTTACGTTCTCAATAGACAGTATAGTTTGTTTATATGTTATATGTTATAGATAAGATTTAGAAAAAGGATGATATAATGGGTTGACGGATTAATTAGTACACTTTATGAATATATCTGACACGATAGCTATTTAATTTCCACATATATAGTGTTGTTTGATTGATTAATTGTGTCATTTTGCACTAAGCAAAGTACCCATAAGTCTATAACATAGGTTGTTGACTTATTAGTTAATAAAATTATTATATTTTGATTTGATTGCTTTTTTGTTATTCCAATGTTTGATGTACATTTTGGGACCTTTTAATTTGTTCAATATCTTCCTTTTTAATGTGCGGACAGAGTGTAGCTATACATAGTATATCTTTGTAATATGATTCTTTTTTTGAATTTCGCGCATGAGTTTAATGCATTAAACTAATTTCGTCTTTTTTATGCTCTTTCTCATTCAAAATTCGTTGTTCTTTTGTTATTCTAGTGTTTGATGTACATTTTGAAACCTTTTAATTTGTTCAATATACTTTTTTTTAACGTGCGAAATTGCAGAGTATGACTATACATAATATATCTTTATAATCTGATTCTTTTTCGAATTCTACACATGAGTTTAGTGCAGAACTAACTTTGTCTTTTTTATGCTCTTTGCTCAATCAAAATCCACCATCCAGAAGAATTATGAGGGACATTTAGTTTCCTTTTCTTTTATAGTTTTAAAAAAAAGGAAGAGAAAGGTTCAAGTCGAAAAATTAACGACCTTACTTGAACAGGATCTATTCTATAGGCTCGTACCACTGTATCCTTGATTTCTAAGAAGACAGAAAACCAAGTCTGGTGGATGACTTATGGCCATTAGACTAGAGCGTGATTAATAGCCTCCATGGCCCTCGGGTCATGGTGCCCCATAGATAAAATTAAAAAAAAAAGTCAAAAAATTAATACTTACAATATAAGTACATATTTTTACGCTATAATGATATCACAATTATAAACGAAGCTAAAAAGATAAAAGAGGGTTCATTCAAATCTCTTCGATCGAAAAAGTCACATGATGAAGCAAACTATTACAAAGTTAAATTAAAAGTCACATGGTGAAGCAAACTATTACAAAGTTAAATTAAATAGGAAAAATGTGTTTAAGATTCATCAACACTTTTGAATATACTTTTAGTCAACGACTATTAAAAACGACATGTCCTTTAGGAATATATTAATAAATCTTTTTTTCCTCTTTCAATCAAATTAATACATATGCATTATATTTATTGGAAGGAATTGTAATTATATTACCCATTAATGATTTGTCAATTTCTTAATAGTAATAATATCCTCTTAAATATTATGAATAGACAGATCCAATGAAATTTCCTTTTTAGGAAGAAAGCATGATATTTCACTTTTCTATTTTAGTTTCATCCAATAATATATTCATGAATTTTCGATTTATCAGTTGTCGGTGTAAAAGTTATTTACAAATTATGTGTTATACTTCAAGTTCAAACAAGTTAATTAACTAGGGTTTGTTGTATAAATTCTCATTGTAAATGTAACTAACGCATATACTTAGGTAAGCATGTACGTCTTGAAGTATTTTTTTTAATATTTAAATGTCTTTGTCGAACCGAATAGATTCTCATTAATCAACATACTAAAAATAAGGTGAAAATCTAATCCTCTTTTAAATTTGTTGTACGATACTCCTTTCTACGTATGATACTCGTAGGCGAAAGGGAGATTTTCTTTTGCTCATGTAAGCAAAGATAAACCAGTATTTTCACGTTAAGGTCCTTTCATGAAAAAAGTCGAATAGTTTCTTTTATGAAAATTCATCATAAATTAATTAATTTTATTTAATCTAAGAATAGTAAAAATTAGTGGAAGAAAAGTTTGTCAAGTATAAACAGGACAAGGCTGCCTTAATAAATGAAAACAAAATAGTACTATTTTTCAACAATATATTTAATTAATTAATTAATGTTCAAACAGGAACATTCCTTTTTTTTTTTTTTTTTTTTATATTTGTTGCCAAAAGCACCAACAAGACTAGTTATACTATTCATTAGTGCTAATATAATGACATTTTTTCTATTTTATCTAATAATGCTTCTCCTCCTACATACATATCACTTTACGGCTACTAATAATTAATTTGTCAACTATGTTCTTAGTCAAAAATTAGTTATATATATCAATTTCAGTCGGTAAATTTATCAAATACGAAAATAATTTATTTACGATTATGAATAACTAATTACAGAAAAAACGTTTCATTTTTTAAGTTGATTCAATTTATTATCTTTTCTTGTGCCTATTTCACGATAGGGAGTTGATTCACTGATGATTGTTTCTTTTCTAATTAAGTGACTAGACGTTCTTATTAGGAAGGGTATAATTTTTTTTATAAAAATTTTTACTCGTTGATATAAATTGAAGGGCGTGTGGACTTTTCACTTTCCAGCCTAGATAAATTTTATGTTATGTCAATTTGAGGTTCTCTCGATTTATTATACTTCTTTTAAGATATTTATAAATATATTTTATCCTTCTCTTTTATCTGAACTTGATATCACCTATTAAATTTTCTTAAACCTTATTATTCTATAATCAACTTGTACCACTATACATTTAAAAAGTTCATGACATAATTATTCAATTGAATCAAACAACCTAAGCACACTTATATAACATTTCTTAATTTTCAATGTCCTCATTTTATTTATTTATATATTTTCTTTCTTTGTAGTGATCTTAGGTTAAATTTCAACCCTATAAAACCTAATTTTAAGTCTGTAGAGTCAAACACAACACATCTATTTGTAGTTGACCATGGCCCATGGATAGAGTTAACTAGTCAACACAACAAGCTTCTAACAATAGTACTTATTAGTTAATTAATAAATTGATTAATTAAGAGATTAAACTAAGCCAACTAGGTTTAATTAAACTAAACAAACATTGTTAAATATTAGTCTAATTGAACCTTTTTCAAAGTACATGAACTTTGATTAGCTGCCCTTTCTTTACGCGTAATTAGCTAATAGTAAGAGTTTATCCAACAACAATAATAATATATAAAGTGTGATTTTATGAATAGGATTGTGTGATGTATACGCAACCTTACACTTACGTTGTAAAGATAGATATAGGTTGTTTCCGATAGATCCACGACTCAAGTGAAGCATATCAAAATTAGTAAGAAAAGGAAATACAGTAATAAAGAAGTCAAGTAGCAAATAATGGGAAAAAGGGAGAGTTTATCATATTATTAATATGCATAAATATCTAAAGATATTATTGATGATGATGATTCGAACACAAATGTCTAAAAAATAATAATGAAATATTTAGTTCCTAACAGAGAAGAAAAATATGTTCAAATTGAAAGTCAACAAATTAAACTATGTTATCTTTTGAAATTGAAATTGAAAAAAAAAAGATCATGGAAGATTTGGAGGAATATAATTAATAAAATTGCAATAAAACCTAATTGTAAATCTAAAATTTCATATATATTTGGAGGAATATAATTAATAAAATTGCAATAAAACCTAATTGTAAATCTAAAATTTCATATATATAAATATATATATATATATATATATATTCTCTTACTATATAATAGAGAGTTTGAAGTTGAAGCAGAGATGTCTCCGTGGACGTGCCTGCTTTGGGCATTTTCGGAAAAAAAAATTAAAAATATTTCTTCTATTCTATTTGATTTAATTATTGTACAATTTTTCCTAAATTATGAGACCCGCTTTAGCTATCTTTAGTTACAGTTATTTTGAATGTTAGTAAAAAAAATCAACATCGATGATGAAAAATATTTTAATACAAACTTCTACGCGCAAAAAAAGAAGAAATGATTTCATATTATTTAATCAATATCACTTAAAAATAAATTTGTGAACAAATATTAAGCCCATGCACAGTACGAATTTTTTGTAACTAGTATATATATACGAAATTTATGTAACTAATATATATATATATATATATAACTTCCACTAGAGATGCTTCTTGGGTTAGTAAAACATCATATCAAAAAAATTGGTCTACTTAATTCCAAACATATTTTTTTTCAACGAGTTCAAATTAATTTCAATAAAAGGTCTACTTTCGTAGCTATTTTTTCAACGATAAGTTTCTCAATGTTGAATTTTATAACAAAGTTATATCATTTCACAATAACGTGTAGGAGTATTATATTTTGTGTTAATGCTTATATACACTCTTCTTTCGAGCCGATAAAATAATATTTTACTCCTTTCTTTTTAAATTCTACTTGTGGTATTATACTGAATAAATACATTATTGTTGTTACGAATTTTAAAAGTGGGCCAGGAACAGCTGAGCCCACTATTCATTTCTCAACTGTGGGCTGTGATAGAAATCCTCCTCGAACTTGATGCACAAATAGATAGAATAGTTTCTCGCCTACATATTCACGGAACTCAATCTCATTTAGAAAGCCTGATCTCCATCTTACAGCAACAGAACGAAAAGTGATTTTCGAAATAAGAAACGACTTCAGAATCAAACGTAAAATACAAGTCTATCCATAAACAACATAAGAAAGTTGTCAAGATCATGGTCAATATGTGACATGTCTGTCTGCAACAAAATAGCATATTTCATTCCACTCAATCTCATTTAAAAAGCCTGATCTCATCAACGGAACGAAAAGTGACTTAAAAATAAGAAAGGACTTTAGAATCGGACGCAAAATTCAAGTGTATCAATTTTCAACGTAGATGATAGAACTCTATACTTGCAAACAATATTTATACATTTTCCTCAACCAAGTGATCAAAAATGTGTAGTATCATTATGGCTCATGACTCTTCAGCTGGAAAAATTACACTCAAATCCAGTCCCTCTGCAGGTAGTTCCGAGGTCAACGGACCTAAAATCCCATCGGAGTTCAGAGTCAATCCGCTCTGCAAAGTTATAAAACAAAATGAGTTACATCCCACCAAGATATTCTAACCACGTGAAAATCTATGCTGCTCGGACTCTCCAAAACGTCGTTGCACCTGTGTTGGATCCTCCAAAAATGCACTACTTTTGGAGGATCCGACACGCAACCAGCAATATTTTTGAAGAATTTGAGTAACATAAATGAAAATAGAGAGATTTTCATTGAAGTTGTTTCATTTCAATGTAAAGCACCAGAAGATGAAGTATCCAACATATCACTTATCACACCTCTATAGCCTAAAACTGCTTATATTCACTGGAATTACTCCCCCCTCCCTACTTAATCCACCCATAAAACTATATCGTTTCATCCTCGGCCAGGTTAAGTAAAAGTTCACTTGCTATAGAATGTAAGACACATTGTGTGGAAGTGACTTTAGACGCTCATATAAGTAGGTAAATGATCCATTTAATCGAGAACCTATTAGAAGAATGACCGGTGCTATAGAAAAAACTGTTATCGAACTTGGTGCTAAGAGTCCAGAGGAATCACAATATGAATTGCATAAATATTTGCGATTGTAATGGCAATTACCTCAGGCTGGAATTTCAGAATATCAGCACGAGCCATCGCTTCAGCTTGGGCAATTCTCTGCCTGAATGTCTGAGCCATCTCTTCAGCCTGTTGAAAAAATTACAAGCTTAGTCAAGAAATGTATCCTAGCTGTCTAGGTCTAATGCTTTATTTCTTTTCTGTATTATCTCAAATTAAAGTGAAACAAATATTGGCATACATGTTGTATCCAGTGACATCCTAGTTATAAAGCATGTCAAAAGAGTAAACCAATTTCGTAGATATTACTACGTTAAACAGATGCAAAGAACACATATGACCAATAGCAATGATTGCAGCAAGTGGCGTAACTACATCAAGAAATAATCTTGATCCAGTAAATTTGTATGAAACATAGCCAAAGCAAAACTCACGCAAATAGGCAAGATGTAAACCAACATTACGATGATTGTAGGAAAAAATAAGATCTATTAATACCGGATGGAAAAAATGGTACCTTCTCAAAGACGAGCTTTGGATTGCGAATCATGTCACCAGGTGCAGGTTCTAGCTTCTTTGTAGAGAGGCTCACTCTACCTCTCTCACGGTCATGGCTCAATATCATGACCTATAACATATTTGAGCAGATGATTGTTAGTTTTCCTTGAAAGCAGATGAAGCTGGTACGAAATCAAGTAGTCTTTCCGATACAAACCTTTAGAGTGTCACCAGGCTGAAGGACGGTTGCGATATCTGACACACGATCATGACTGATCTGGCTGACATGAAGAAGGCCATTGACCCCACCAATGTCGATGAAGGCACCATATGGTTTCAAGCTCTGAACAGTTCCAAGTACAACTGACCCAATTCCCAACTGTGTCTGACTATCAGCCATGGCCTTACGGTTGCTGAGTATAAGTCTAGTTTGTTCTTGATCAACCTCAACAAATTTCAGAGGAAGTTCCTTCTCCAAAAGCTCCTCTGCAGTTGATTTCTGGCACATTAAAATAGATTGATAGTGAGTCTAATTTTGACGATAATAAGCTTTCCCACACTGAGAGAATAAGTATCACTATTTTTGTCAAGAACTAATTTTCTACGTGAAGCAGAAATTTTAAACTAGTAATAGATAACTACAGATAGCAAATTTAGCTATCATTTGAAGTTTAAGAGGTTTGGTCAAACACATTTAAATTGTACTTTAAGTAAAACTTTGAAGTTCGAAGAAACAGGAGTTTTTATTGTAAATTGAAACGAAGGGTAACTAACCGAAAATATCTGTGAGAATGGAATAAACCCACGAAGGCCCTCGACCAATGCCACCACTCCACCTTTATTCGCACTAACCACCTGTGGTATCATCCAGAAGAACAGAAAATTAAACCATGTGACAGAATCTGGAGCTTTTGACATGCCACGATATATGTTAAAGCATTCAGATTTTTACGCTATAGAACAATATGCAGAGAATTAAAGAAGCATAATTTGGAAGCCAATACATACCTTACCTTTGACAACAACATCTTCAGCTTGAAGTTGTCTGCACCTTTCCCATGCCAGGTCATATTGAATTGAACGCAAACTCAATATCACACTATCATCAGCTTCATTTTCACCAATAACCACAAACTCGTCTCTGAAACCAGGAAATATTCCAGCTTCTTCCACATGCTTGATGCTGTGAATTGAAGCCTCTTGGATGGGCAAGTATGCTGATGATTTCGCTGTGATTTCAACTAAAGCTCCATTGGCATCTACAGAAAATACTGTCCCTTTGACCTAAAAAGAAGAAATATCGAGAAATTAAAATGCATTTGTTTCTTCCTTCACCTTGAGCGGAATCAGAAATATCTCCATGATTTCTCTTTCTGTTTTGAGATTCTTGACTAACAAGCAAAGGTTGATAAATAATAACAAAATCTCATGAAAGGAGCTCAAGAAAAACCGCAGCCACCATAAAAATTGAGAGGAAATTATACACTTCCTCTATTCAATTATATGACTCTTTTCATCTTGGGACGTCCTGTCAATTAACTTACATACAAGTACATTAATATATTGTCCCACAATGATGAATATAAAACATGAGTGCAATTAAAATCTTAAACTTCTTATTCCATCTTTTAGTGTCCCATAAAATGTGGCCTATGTTATATTTTAAAAGGAACCCTTATACAGACATAGCAAACATAAAGAATCACGACATTTGAATCTCAAAGAACACATATATAGTTTTCCTTTCGTGTTTTTTCCTAATAGTCCAAGAATCCATTTTTAAGCACAAATACCAAGAGATAGTCCAAGAATCCATTATAAGTTCAAATATCACAGACATAACAAACATGAAGAATCATGAAATCCGAATTCCTAAGAGAACACATATAGTTCTCCTTTATGATTTCACCGAGTGTCCTCACAAAGGTGTAAAGGACACAATTCTTTTTTTTCGATGAAAATAGTAATCCCCTATCAAAAGCTTCTGACATACGAATTGGTAGGCACAGAATTTACAAATACTCAATAGTCCAAGACTCCATTTTTAAGCACAAGTTACCATAGACATAATATAGCCCACAAAACAGAAAACTAAAAATCCAAAGCCTCTGAAATTCAAATCGGTGAGCACTGAAGTGTTAGATACATAGTGGTCCAAGAATCCATTTGTAAGCATAAGATTCCGAAAACAGAAGAGATAACACATAATTCAGTCAAACAATAACAACCTCAAATATTTAAAGCTTCTGGCATACATTTTGGTAGGCACAGAATTTACACATATATAGCATAAGACTTCGAAAATAAAAGTGTTAACATACAATTCAGTCAAAAAAATAGCAACCCCAAATATCCAAAGCTTCTGATAAACAAATTGGCAACCACAGGAATCTATGGATACATGGCAATCCAAGAATCCACCTTTAATCCTAAGATTCTGAAAACAGAAGTGCTAAGATATAATTAAACACCATAATAGCAACCCCATTATCCAAAATCTCCGAAATACAAATTGGCAAGCACAGAATCTAAAGATACATTACAATCCAAGAATCCATCTTTGAGCCTAATATTCTGGAAACAGAAGTGCTACAACACAATTAAGCCACATAACAGCAACCCCATCATCCAAAATCTCTGAAATACAAATCAATAAGCACAGAATCTACAGATACATGGTAGTCCAAGAATTTGTCTTTAATCCTATGATTATGAAAACCGAAGTGCTACAACATAATTAAGCCACATTACAGCAACCCCATCATCCAAAAACTCACAAATACAGCTGATAAGCACAGAAAATTAGAAATATACAACACCATAGACATAATTAAGCCACATAATAGCAACCCCATCATCCAAAAACTCCTAAATACAAGTTGACAAGTATAGACATAATTAAGCGACATAATAGCAACTCCATCCAAAATACAAATTGATAAGCACAGCATCAATAGATACATGACAAATCAAGAATCCATCTTTTAGCCTAATATTCCCAAAACTTACAACATAATTAAGCTTCATAACAGCAACCCCATCATCCAAAATCTCCGAAATACAAATTGGTAAGCTCAGAATCTATAGATACATGACAATCCAAGAATCCATCTTTAAGCCTAAGATTCTAAAACAGAAGTGCTACAACATAATTAAGCCACGTAACAGCAACCCCATCATCCAAAATACAAATTGAGAAGCACAGAATCTATAGATACATGACAAATCAAGAATCCATCTTTAATCCTAAGATTCTAGAAATATAAGTGCTACAACATAATTAAGCCACATAGCGATAACCCCATCATCCAAAATCTCCTAAATACAAGTTGATAAGCGCAGATAATTTGAAATATACAACACCATAGACAAAATCAAGCCACACAACAACAACCCCATCATCCAAAATCTCCCAAATACAAATTCATAAGCACAGAAAATCCAACATCTAAACCAATAAAGAGCTAACCTTGGTACCTATTTCTGAGTCAAAATCATATTTTTCAAGGGCAGAATGAAAATCTTCAACAGTAAAAGCTACACCCTCCATTGGAGCTGTACGGCATCTTTCATAAGCTTCTTCAAACATCTCCTTAAGCTTGATTCTCTCTCTTGTTTGTGCATTTGTAGTCGCCACTGCCCCAGTTCGAGACACAATCTTTTGCTTTGTATGAATAATAATGGGATTTACAAGATTCTTATTGGATTGAACAATTCTTGTTGTTGAAATTGGTGAACACTTTAATCCAACAAATTGATGTGCTAAAGATCCCATTTTTTTGGTTTGGGTGCTTTGAGGGTTCTTTTCAGGGGTTTTAGAGGAAAGTCAGTGTTTTGAGAGTTACACCATGGATTTTGTGGGGTAGATAAAGTGAGCTACAGGACAAGGGAAGCTTCAAAATTGAGTTTTTTACCTCTTTTTTTACTCGAACTCGAATTCATAATATTAAGATTTGAGGTGAAGCTACTTACGACCTAAACAGCCCCTCTTGTCAAACTTCAAAATTGAGCTTCTTTTTTTTCATTTTCCGACTCGAATCCATAATATTAAGATTTGAGGTGAAGTTAATTATGATCCGAATAACCCCTCTTGTCAAACTTCAAAATTGAGCTAGATTGGTGCTTCGTGGATTTCATTTATCTCTCTAATTATATTACTTGTTAGAGTTAATCAAATATAAAATATATCTCAAAATATTTGACATTATATAAAATTAACTGGTTTTATACCATCACGTCTTTAACTTTAAGTGATTTTAAAAGTAATTAATATGATTACCTAGCAAAAAGATTATAAATTTAAACAATTCAAACAAATAATTATTGTTTGACATAAAATTACTATAATACAAGTAATACGAGGCGAATAGAATAATTTATTGATCCAAACTATTAACGTATGACATATTTAAAACATTTCACAAAGTCTGATGATAAATTTAGATCCTTTCCTTATCTTTGTAGGTGAAAAAAGCATGATTAATCTCGTAATCTTAAATATGATATGTAAAGATATTCTTTTTGAAAACAGACTAAAAGAAAAGTAGAACAAACAAATTAAAAAGTATTATTTAAACATAGTACTACATGTTACATTTTTTGTGCTGCCAACACATAATTGCAAATTTCCCAAAGAATGTTAAGTAGATGTAGAACATCTTGACTAGTTTGTTTAAGGAAAGAAGGTTCATCAAATGGTGGTTCAATGAACATGTTATCACAATTCTTGATAATAGTTTGAGCATATAATATCTTAACTTTACAATGTTGGTAATCTCCATCATTAGTACATCCCATAATCTTGTCAATAACATTATAGTATGTGTCAAAACAAAAACCAAGTCTTGTTCTTTGATTGAAGTTCTTTTGTTGGTGAATGGATGAGTGCATCTCAAACCTAGCTATACCAGAAGAATCTTGAATTCTTGACATAATAGCATTGCTTAGATCTGTGATATTGTCTTGTTTAATGTTGGGGTCTGTTCTTAGGATCCATGAACAATGGTAAGCTTGGTCTGTTTTGGAACAAATATCATCAATTAGATCACCTTTGACATGATGGCTTGTGTTGGTGAAGAGTATAAACATGAACATGGTAGATAAGAGAAAAGCTAATGTGAAAGAAGATGAAGAAGACATTTTGATGTTGTTAGGGATGTTTGGGAAGATTGTTGTTTTTATACATAGGAAACATAAGTTCATTTTTGGAACTATTCATTTGGTCTCATTTTTGGTCAAAATATATGTGACTACCCATATTTAATGTAAGTCTTAGATTAGATTGTCTTTATGACAATTGTCTAGAGCTTTATTAGAATCCAGAGTAAAAAAAGACCACTTTTTTCATTAAAATGCAAAAAAGGGCTACTTGTTTTGCGAATAAACCGAAATGGACAAATCGCTCAACCTTGTTTTGCAAGAAGGGTAAACCTTGGGCCACTTGTTTTCACTAAACCTTGAGCAAGTTAAATAAAAAAGACATCTCGCTCAACCTTGAACGATTTATCCGTTTTGGTTAATTAGCAAAATAAGTGGCTTTTTTTACATTTTAGTTGGGGGGAAAAGTGATTTATTGGTTCAGACTCTAAAAAACTCACTTGAACAGCCAAAACTCAATTATAATTTTTTTTGTGGGAAGGCCTTTCTAGTGAAAACTAGTGAGTGGCTTTCCTCTTCTCATTTTTCTTTTGCTAAATTTTCTATCAATCTAAATTTTATACTAGAAGAATTCGTTGAATCTTAAAAGATACACACCTATTACACCAGGTGAAATATCCTTAAGAATCTATATCTATCTATCTATATTACCTTAAAAGCATGAATTTCTAACTTGAATGTTAAATTACTAAAATATCTCTAACTTTGATTGTGACTTTTTCAATAAGTCATGACTTTTTTCAAGAGTTGTGATTTTTCATTGAGTTATGACATTTTCAAAGAGTTGTGACTTTTTCAATAAGTTGTGACTTTTTCAAAAGGTTGTGACTTCTCGGAAATATCATGACTTTTCAGATAAGACACAAAAAATATTTGTTCATACTACCCTTTGTTGACTATAAATAGATGAGCTTCCTCTCATTTTTAAACCACTATTTTTTTAATCTTCTACTCTTATTCTTCTTGCATTTAAATTTTTTTGTGTGATTTATTATTGTTGAGTGAGTTCGAAGTTTAGCGAAATATAAGATATTACTATTCTGATAAAGTAAATTGTTCTATCCTAAGAGGGTCTATTCCATAACCTCGAGTACTTGAGGAAAATCATTTTGATGATAAAATAATTATTCTTTTGCTTAATATATACATTGGTTTGTAATGTTCCAATATATGAAGTTAACATGATGTAGTGTAAATTCATTTGTTTTTATTAACAATTTCTCTTGTGATGTAGATGTATGATTTTGATATCTTTCTCAAAAATTTAGTGTCATGATTTTTTTTTAAGCTCAAGACAAAAGAATGACTTTATTTATCAATGATACTTATGTGATTTATATTGTCAGAAAATTTGCTTCAAAATAGTTATTACTATATAAACATTGCCATTTTGTTATACTTAATTATTATTTCTTAATATTTTAGTATTTAAACGAAGAAAAGCTCATATGACTTGTAATAACACAAGTTGAAGTTTGTATTAGTTTTATTTATATTATTTATTTAATAATTAATTTTAATGAGACATATATTTTCATTAATGCAAATATATATTTATATTTGGGTAGGCATTTGTATTTAAATTAAAGTATTATACATGTCACGAATATATTATCAAGTTAATAACATCTTCTAACTTCAAAATATATTATTTTAAAATATAACGAGTTATTTTTTTTCAAAAAAAAGCTCACAAAAAATGTGAATATATATTTAAAATTTATCATTTACAAAATAAACTTTATATTCAGTAATATGAAATAAATATTTACATTTTGTCCCTACACTAAATTAAAATTTAATAATTATAAAAAAAAATAGTAACATTAATTAAAAGTCCTATTTATTATGTACGTATAAAATTTATTAGAAATTCAACTATTGCACATAAATTCTTTAGTTATAACATTATACATTCGCGGCGACTCTTATTGGAATTAGTGGCGATTCTAGTTGTCACTAATACTATCTTTTAGCGGTGACTTTTATGGAATTAGTGGCGATTAAAGTTGCCACTAATACTATCTTTTAGCAGCGACTTTTCTAGGAATTAGTAGCGATTACAGCTGACACTAATAGCGGCGACGTTAATACGTATTAGTGACGATTTTAGTTGCCACTAATACTACCTTTTGGCGGCGACATTTCTGGGAATTAGTGGCGATTAAAGTTGCCACTAATACTACCTTTTAGCGGCGACTTTTCTGGGAATTAGTGGCGATTAAAGTTGCCACTAATACTACCTTTTGGCGGCGACATTTCTGGGAATTAGTGGCGATTAGAGTTGCCACTAATACTACCTTTTAGCGGCGACTTTTCTGGGAATTAGTGGCGATTAAAGTTGCCACTAATACTAATTTTTAGCGGCGACTTTTCTGGGAATTAGTGGCGATTAAAGTTGCTACTAATACAATCTTTTAGCGGCGACTTTTACAGGAATTAGTGGCGATTCAAGTTGCCACTAATACTAATTTTTAGCGGCGACTTTTCTGGGAATTAGTGGCGATTAAAGTTGCTACTAATACAATCTTTTAGCGGCGACTTTTATAGGAATTAGTGGCGATTAAAGTTGCCACTAATACTACCTTTTAGCGGCGACTTTTCTGGGAATTAGTGGCGATTAAAGTTGCTACTAATACAATCTTTTAGCGGCGACTTTTATAGGAATTAGTGACAAGTTTCGTTGCCACTAATACAATCTTTTAGCGGCGACTTTTATAGGAATTAGTGACAAGTTTAGTTGCCACTAATACTATCTTTTAGCGGCGACTTTAATATGTATTAGTGACGATTTTAGTTGCCACTATTACTATCTTTTAGCGGCGACTTTCCTAAGAATTAGTGGTGATTTTAGTTGCCACAAATACAATCTTTTAGCGGCAATTTCTATACGAATTAGTGGCGATTATAGTTGCAACAAAACCGCTTCTGAATCATATAAGTGTCGCCGCAAAAAGATTGTATTAGTGGCAACAAAATCCGCCACTAAATCAAATGACTATTGCCGCTAAAAGATCGTATTAGCGGCAACTAAATTCTATAAAGAAAGTATTAGTGGCAACAAAACCGTGCTAAATCTTATTAGAGTCATCGCCAAAGAAAGTTTTAGTGGCAACAAAATCCGTCACTAAATTAAATAACAGTTGCCGCTAAAAGATAGTATTATTGGCAACAAAAACCGCCACAAATCTTATAAGAATTGCCGCTAAAAGTAAGTATTAGTGGCAACATAAACCGCCACTAATTCATAAAAGAGTCACCACTAAAAGTAAGTGTCGTTGGCAACAAAAACCCCACTAATTCCTATAACAGTCGCCACTAAAAGTTTATTTTACCGGCAACTAAATCCGCCACTAAATCAAATAACAGTTGCCACTAAAAGATATTATTAGTGGCAAATAAAACCGCCACTAATTCATATAAAAGTCACCATTAAAATCTAGTAGTATCATAAACACGCCTCAAACTACGAGCATTTCCGTGATTTTCAATATTTCCGAACAAGTATTGACTTTTGAAAGCACAAATATCACCAAATTGACTGATCTACCAAATCAAACAAGATAAATATAGAATTTAGGGATACATGCCAAAAAAGCAAAGTAAATGGGAAGTTTTGTAATGTCTAGCACCATCTTAGTGCTAGGCAGTTAAGTTTCAGCAGGTTACATCTCATCTTTATTATGGAAAAATGCAGAAGATGAACATTCATAGTGTATTTGGAGTCCCGAATAAGGGGGAATATGGGCTGCTTGAGTAACGGCAGCAACAAAAAGCCTATTCTAAGCGTTCAAGATTCTCAATGGAATAAGAAAAACGAGGCTATCGAGGATATAACACAAGCCTACATGTGGATGGGCTTGTCATAAGTGGCCATGGCTGCTTCTTTTAATGCCTCACTCATTGTTGGATGTGCATGACAAGTACGAGCAATGTCCTCACTTGATGCTCCGTACTGCAATGCCAGTACAGCTTCGTGAATAAGCTCCCCTGCGTTAGGTGACATAATATGGACGCCCAATATCTTGTCGCTCTCTTTCTCAGCAATTACCTTGACAATTCCCTCAGCATCATCAATTGCCTTGGCTCTACTGTTAGCTAGGAGGGGGAATTTTCCAACACGATAATCAACTCCGAGTGACTTTACCTGTTCCTCGGTTTTCCCAACATAAGCCACTTCCGGGTGGGTATAAACAACACCAGGTACCATATCATAGTCTACATGACCCTCCTTGCCTGCAATGAACTCTACGCAAGCAACGCCATCCTCCTCTGCCTTGTGAGCCAACATTGGTCCAGGAATGACATCACCAATTGCATGTACCCCTGGGACGTTAGTGGCAAAACGTTCATTGACCAAGATTCTACCAGCCTTGTCAGTTTCAACTCCTATCGTGTCCAATCCAAGTCCTGAAGTGAATGGTACTCTTCCAGCAGAGACGAGAACAACATCAGCCTCGAGAATAGTTTGATCACCACCAGCTGAAGGTTCAAGGGTCAACTTCACACCATCACCTGTAGCATCAACTGACACCACCTTAGTGTTTAGCATGAATTTCATCTTTTGCTTCTCAAGAGCACGTTGAAATTGCTTGCGAACTTCACCATCCATGGTTGGAACAATATCAGCTGCAAATTCAACAACAGTCACCTCTGAGCCGAGGCGACCCCAGACTGATCCCATCTCAAGGCCTATATAGCCAGCACCAATAACAACTAATCTTTTTGGAATTTCAGTCAGAGCTAATGCTCCGGTGGATGACACAATTTTCTTCTCATCAATGGTTATGCCAGGTAGACCTTTGACATCAGAGCCAGTTGCAATAATAATATTTTTGCCTTTAACAACTGAGTTACCACCTTCGACAGTGTCAACAGAAATTTCAGAAGGAGAGAGGAATTTACCATATCCCTTCACATAGTTTACTTTGTTCTTCTTAAATAGACCCTCAATACCTCGTGTTAAGTTAGACACGGCTTTATCTTTTTGTCCCATCATGGCAGGGAGATCAACTTCGACAGAAGAAAACTTCACACCATGATTGGCAAATGAATGTTGCGCTTCATGAAACATGTGGGACGAATGAAGAAGTGCCTGTACCAAGTAATGAGAATATTAGAAGATTAGATGTAAACAAGTTTCAGTCTTCACAAACTGACTACTAAAAAAGTTTCAAGCACAGTTGGTGATAAAATAAAATAAAATCATAGACCACTATACATCAATATTTACCGAATGCCATCCAAATTTCATATGGAGAAGAATCATATAATGTTTAAATGAAGTCACACAAACGGAACACCAAAGAGAATTATTACCTCGTGAACTCTGAGTATGGGTTATCAATGGAGAGAGGGGAAAAACAATAGTAAGTCCGATGTCGTTTAGTAAATACGCACCCTATGGGCACAAGTTCACAAATATGGCACCAGGTTTTTTGTCATCACTGAACAAATGTCCTCTTGGGGAAGTTATATCAGTGGAGTTGGTACATGAGAACCGACCATCATGTCACATTTTAAGGGAATAGATGAAACTAATTTGGTAATAGTGGAAATAGTGGGCACATATAATTCATCTCACATCACCTATGCAGCATTTCAGATGACCCCTCAACTCAAAATTGTCTTTTACTAGATTTCCAAACCTAGGGAAGATGACACAATCAGGAAGCAACTATTAACATTGAGAAGCCTTTATAAAAGGTAGAAGAAACTATGGCATATGAAAAAATTATGAAAAACTTCCTGAAAGTCAAAATCTGATCTGCGACAGTTCCCATTTATTGGATAGTCAACCAGGACTACCCGACTGTAACTACTTGAATAGAGAGTATTAAAAGGAAACTAACAACAACTAAGGTCTAAGCCTCACTCCCAAACAAGTTGGGGTTAGCTATATGAATCCTCACTTACCATGTTGCTCCATTTTAGCTCATCTAAGGCCAATAGTATATAAAATAAAGTAAAAATAAAATTCGTAAAAGGAAACTGAATTCTCTTATATCTAAAACTCAGAAAATACAAAGCTCGAAGAAGAAAAGGGCTAATATTCTAAAACACATAATTTTGCCCAATATTCAATAGCACAAATGCACAATAATATCTATAGAGGCCATCGTCCTTGTGTTAATTTATTTTTTTTGAAATTGGTTATTGTATCCATCGTCCTTGTGTTAATTAAAACTCAAAATCAATCAACTAAACTCAATCCCAATGTAGTCAAGTTAACTATATGAAAATCTTTATCCATTTAAGCCGTTATCAACAAAATCTATCCACTCTACTCTATTTAGGGTCTATTTCATTTCAATACTAATAATGTCTTTTACAACAAATAAATAGTTCTCTAGATCACATTATCCAACTCTCTAACCAAAACTAGAAGATTTCTCACGGACATTGAACCTTAATGTAAGTATAACAATAACAATTAAATTTTAGTTCTAATAAGTTGATGCCACTTATATGAATCCTTTGCTTTCTTTATATTATGTTTGTAGCCATGTTCACATTGATTCCTAGAGATAAGTCTGATTCGTCTTTAACCATCTCCCGCCATCAAATTGACGACGCACATGCTAACAGCTACACCTAGAGATCTATGTAGGATATGGTCAAACCATCTCAATTGACACTTGCTCATTTATTTTCTACGTGTGCTACTTGTACATTCTATTGGATGCAATCATTTCTAATTTAATCCAATTCTATGCTTTCTTTCTATTATGTTCTTATCTGCTGTTCGTATTGATTCTGAGAGAAGTCTAATTCATCCCTTTAACCATCTATCACCATCAAACTGACGACGCACACGATAACTGCTACACCTGGAGATCTATGTACAAGATAGTCAAACCATCCCAAATGACACTTCCTCATTTATTCTCTAAATGTGCTACTAGCACCTTCTATTGGATGCAATCATTTCTAATTTTATCCAATCTCTTAAGTTCAACAGCCGCATTTCCACAACAATATGTTGGATCTTATAGACCTAACATTTGCTTTGTTAGACATATTTGTTTGCAGTACACGATCATAAACTTCCATTTCAACCATCCTATTTACCATTCTCTTGGACGAACGAATATGCATAAGCTCAGCGTAATTGCACGGTGAGTCGGTGGAATCATCAGAATTGCAATAACAAGCAACAGACAGATCAAATAGATCTTAAGAAAACGATCCAACTTCGAGAAAAGTAGTAACAATAACAAAATTCAGAATTTAGCAAGTGAAAGTTCATCAATTAACTTGTACATCTCAAACTCAAAAGAAGTTAGCATCAGCTACATAAAAAATAAATCCTCAGTATCCATTAGGTTTCAGCAAATTCATCATAATTTCACTATTTCCTTCTAATATACTCAACAAAGCTCATAAATTTCAAATAAACGAATGAGTAAATATACCTTAGAAGGAATACAACCAACGTTAAGGCAAGTACCACCGAGGGTACCACGTTTCTCGATACATGTAGTTTTAAGCCCAAGCTGTGCTGCTTTGATCGCCGCCACATAGCCGCCGGGACCACCACCGATAACAACGACGTCGTTCTCATCGGATCCTGAAGCGAAGCCTCTGGTTAAAGAGAACGAATACTTGGAAGTGCTGTAGAGGAATCTGGATGACAGAAACGTTGTAGCCCTTCGTCTAGCTAAGGTTGAAATCGCCATTTGTAGAGGTCAGTTAACGGAATCGTGTATTCCGGTGAACTTTCCGGTAGGTTTTTTGGTCAATTTTGGTGATTCGATGTGAACTGTTCGAGTTGTTGAAGACTCACTTTTCTTCTCTTATTACTACAAAGTTTATTCCTCTTCCTTTTCTTTTTATTAACTTTTTTTTGCATCACTGTCTACGTATGTATTATCAATTTGTTGGATTAAATCATGTTTACACATATATGATGAAAAATCAATTTGTTAGAGTATGATCGTGTCGTTATCTTATTACTAAAAATGATGTCGCTACCTTACCAAAAATAATGCAATCTATTTAGACAGTATATTGATAGATAAATAAAATACAAGATAGTGCAATACATCAAGAAATGACATAAATCAACTATCTAAACAAAGTGGGCACACACCTCAAAGCTAATTAAGCCAACTATCGATTATACTTTTTTGTACTTCAACTATTACCATCTTCTCAACTAGGCATGTTCAATACATAAATGTTGATAATTCAGGTAATAAAAGGAAAAAAAAAAAAACTGATAGTCAAAATATGAAACCCGGAAAAAAAAATCAAAACCATTGATAGGTGAATGCAAAGACAATCATTACCACACAATCAACAAATTGCTAATGGGGGACACACAACAGTTGAAGTTACTAATGCACAGGCACATAAATGAATATAAAGAAGATACCATAGAAACACACACAAGAACCATAATAAGACTACTTTGAAACAAAAGACAGACAATTTGAACTGGAGAAACTCTCAGTTACTGTAAATCCAGGATAAACATCAAGCAGACGCGCCTAGCGCAAACATTACATTTGTTTTCAAGTCAACAACTAAAGAATACCAAAAGAAGCATTTTGCTTTTTTTCTTTTTTGTCTTAATGCTGAAGAAAATATATGGAAACCTTGAATCTGTTGAAAAAGAGATGCCAAAAGGCAGAACTTGCACTGTATTTGAAGCAAAATATCAGCCACCATCCGAATCCCAACCACAAACTAAAAATTAGTATCTCAGCCACGCTCTCCTCGAAAGGAGGAATGAAGAACAGAACATATCCCAAAACTTATTATCCGATCAACTTTGGTAGGACCAAGTATATTATACGACAGGGAACTAACTTTTCCTTCAGTATCGACACTACTGTGCTCATGCATACTCACTTAAGGACCTTTTTTCCAGATCCACTGGCCTCTTCACGCTGGAAAGCTCTAGGATCAAGAGGAATTGTTCCAATAGTCAGGAAACCAGAAGATTCAGCATGTCCATTAACTTTAACAGGCATAGATCCCACAGTGACAACATCAACTGACTGGGAGCTGGCCGCTGTGTTGGTAGTGCTATGTACATCCAGGGGCTTATCTTCCAATGGTTTCGGGTTGATAGTTAAGGAACCAATCTTCAGTGCAGTATTCACGAGTGGACCTCCTTCAGCCACAAGTTTGTCACCATTATCTGCACTCTCTTTGTTAGCTTTAGAAACTATGGAATTCAGTTCTGCAGGAACAGCCATGCAATTTCCAGATTGTTGTTGTTCACTACACTTTGAGATCTTCTCACTTTCACCAGAAGGTAAACCTGGAGTAGAATTTAGCTTGCGTGGAGGATCCAGTACAGGAACAGCAAATGGGCTATCGTAGCTCCTGATTAGCAGCTTGGCTTTCTCTTCCTGCAAGAGTTTCTGTCTGTTTTCATAATACATGAAGTCGTCTAGTAATGATGTCCGTGACGCATAATCCTTAAATACTTTCAGCATCTCAATGCCTTTCTTGTAGCGTATCTGCACATTGATAACAAAGGATGTCAGATTTTTCCCACTGCCTTTCTTGCAGCATATGTGCTTATTCACAACAAGGGAGAAATGATGTGATTTTCTAAAATGTAGAAGTCAACTTCAGTAAAGTGAAATGCAAGACAATGGCACCATGGCAGATATAAGCAGCTGTAACTCATACCATAACATCAACAGGTGCAGGAGCCAGTTTGAGGCAACAGTAAATGTACTTCAAGCTAGATGGACAGTTCATCAAACTACCCTTATGATCCATACAATTTCAAAGGGTATGGTTTCATAAGATATGCTGTTTCTCTGATGTGGCTTTTGAGAAATTATCAGTAACATTGTTACAGGTTTAACATTATAATGATCTAGCAAGAGGTATGGAGACTTGTGGACAGGTACTGGAAGATTTCTTTGATAATGGAGATTAATGTTCTCTATATAAACATAGGTATAATGACAGTTATAGTGCATGCTGTTAACATACCACCTTATCAAATTCTTAAATAAATGTATGTGTTCTTCAAATCTGTATATATATATATATTGTGTTGATGCCCAACAGACATTCTTAACAAAAGAAGACGAGGAAGAAATCAGAAAATAACTGATGCATAAAAGCTGATGGCAGCAAAAGAAACCACAAAATAGAAATACAATGCCACACACAGCATTAAGTATACTCTCAATTGGATGTGAATCAAATGGGGAGAAAGAACTGGGGACGGAGAGCATAAAAAAGTTTGCAATAGCATCACACAAGGAGGGGAAGAATAGTGATTGGTCGGTACTTGTCTTCATATGACATAAAATGAATAGTCGAAGTTAATTGAAGACATGCCTAATGTGTGTCACCTCCATTGGCTCCAAAAAAAAAAATAGAAGAAAAAAGAGGACCTCAGAGAGAAATCAATGAATAATGGGAAAAGGAGAGCAAAATGCCAGATAAATCATTGACAAGAAATTAGGCAGCAGGTTCTATGGCATTACCATATTGGGTTCATTTAGTAGCAGGTTTCATGGCATTGCCAATACAGGTATGTTACCCACCTCAGACCAAAAATACTAATTTCAGGTAAACATACTGGGAAGAAAAAAAAGCAGTAGAAGCAAAGAGAATTGTATGTGTTGCATCACGCAGAATTAAATAACAAACCTCTTGTGTGTCTCTGCTGTTAGTTACTGGCTTGTTCTCATTGTTCTCTAATATAATATGCCTAAAGTTAGGGTTTGGGACATCCTTTATAAAGTGCCACTTCACAGGGAAGCTACCACTCCACTTATCTTGCTGCCAGAAATCCATGTCCTTGTAGAAGTCTACAGGACCAGTCATTTCAGCGACCCCACAAAACTGCCCACTTGCATTAACCTTCATATTCAAGATTCAAAGACAATATCAAATTAGTTGAGCTTATTTTGACAATGAATTATTTGGCTAAAATAGTTGGTGATTACTGCTTTGATTAGACCTAGTGGTATAAATCAACTAACCGAGAAAAAAAGGAATATTGGGCAGCCTCTTGGATTTCCAGCAGTAATTCTCTGAGCATCTTCATAAGCACTATTCAGCTTTTTGTTCCCATTAGGGGTTGATGACCAAACATTGTACTTTATACTCTTATGCACATCATCCTCACTGTATGATTTGATTACGAAAAATTTTGCATTCACGAAGTCCATCAGAAAATCACCTCTATTATACTCATCAGCATGAATAACTATATTGCCTTGCACATCAACATTTCCTGCTCTTGTAGAGTAGGCCTTCACAAGCAATTGCTTTTTCATTTTGTCAATTCGAGGTCCTCTATTCTGTTCCATCAACATATCAGGATTAACTTTCCCATCACTTGGGGTTATTCCATTTAGAAACTTTGTCCTGATTTTATCTGTATTAGCCCGCTCATGAGCACCTGATCTGTGATTAGACAAGTCAATTTCAGGTGGAAGAGGAGCTCTCAGTTGACCGTGATTAGACAAAGCCTTCCCATGAATAATGCTTCCTATAGCTTGAGCAACTTTACCCTATTAAAGGATTCACAAAAAAACACAGAGATGCATGAGCCACAGTTCCATGAAGAGGTGAAGAAAGATACAAGATAGAATTTCTACAATAGGTACAAGAGTACACTTGAAATTAGAGCAATACGAACAAATGAACCCACGTAAAAGAAGCCCTATTGGACACCTTCCAAACACCGAAGAAAGTTCCTTACCGGGTGTACTTGAGAGGATGGACTGGAAAAACCATGTGACACGTGCTGCTTGTTCGATACAGCATTGATCTTTGCACTTTCAGATCCCCTGTTAAATGCACTTTTATAACCTGAAGCTGGCCCTAATGAAGTCGGGGTAAATATTGGAGATGTTGGAGATAAATTACGTTTAAGACGAAGATCATCAGCTCTGTTAGTAGAAGATAAAACACTATCTATTATCGGGTCTGCAGCATTCGCAGGAATACTAGATGTAGATGGCACCGCCATGGGGAAGTACGAAGATGATCCCAAGTTTTCATAAGGGGGGATTGTGTAGTAATGTTGTGGCCCTGCACATGGACCATCAACTCCTACTACAGCACCAGGAATGTAAGGGTTGTATGGGTTATATGAAGACTGTGCACATCCATAGTTAGGTGTATAATATACATACGGGAAACTTTCAGTTTGAGCATCCTGAAATGGAAAAAAAAAAGTTACAAATACAGTAAACAGAGACAATACACTGCAACAAAAATATTAATGTAATTTGGTTAACTATGTAGAAGAATGAACTGACCATATACTGAATATCCTGACCATCCAGACCAAAAAATCCTTGGTGGCCATCCCAATCACCAGGTGATTCTAATCCTGACAAAATAAAACGTTAACATAAGTAAGGGATCCAACTATCGTTCGCGATTTGGAATCTCAAGATTAGTTCTAGAATCATACCTACCATATTAAACAAAGTGAACAAAAACAAAATGAAGTATCATACCTGTACAGAAATAACCATAATTGGTTGCAGGTGGATAATATAATCCCTGATCAACAACAAACTCAGGGGCTCCTTCATTATACATAGCTTGAGAGTTCTGAAGCAGGGGAGTAGTGATCTGCAGGTTTTCCTCAGTACCTTGAATCTGGCAACACAGAGAAAATACCTTTATCATTTTAACCATGACACTCTAAAATAAAATGACACTGAAAGTCACAGAACATTTTTGTTCATCTTGGGCAAAAATGTCTTAAATATCCCATTCTAATCATTAATACCAAACTTCAGAATATAATCATCCACATATCCTTGCTCAGGAATAATATATACTCCGACTACCACTCCTTCACAGAAAAGAAGTAAAACAAAAATGTAATACCTAATAGGTGCGTCACTCTAACAGTAAACCTAGACTCAAAAAGAAGCAAAAAATATTTCTAAAGGAAAAAAATGCAGCAATTTGTCAGAACTGCTAGAAACCAACAAAACCTAGTGGCTGACCCACAAAAGGGAATAAGAAAGAATCTAAAATGCACTACCATCCATCAATTACATCAGCAAAGTCATACTACAAGTTTGACCAAACTCTTAATCCAACCTCTAATGCATCCAACTAGCTAATCTCAACTCCCATATAAAATCATAAATCTGCCACATCAGTCTCCATTTTAGCCACAACTCAAATCACACAAGGACATGTACACTAGAAAAACATACTACTACAAATAATAATATAATATCCAAGTTATAACTAGAAACATATTTTGTCATGTCCAATCAATCAATCAACTACATCTCAAATCATAAGCTAGCTAACGTACAACAACAACAACATACCCGGTGTAATCCTATGAGTGGAGTCTAGGGAGGGTAGAGCGTACGCAGACCTTACCCCTACCTTGTAGAGATAGAGAGGTTGTTAATGACAGTGCAAATCCTCATACTAGTTAGACTATTTTAGCCAGGCTGTCAACCTACCAAAATCTTGCTCCTATATTTGGGTTTGCACCGAGAATATTTTGTAAAGCTCACATAAGAAGCACTCTGAATTTCACATAAGCAGGAGAAGTGAAACCATAAAGCTGAAATGGCACGATCGCATAGCAAATTAGTAATACAAAAAGAAGCACAACCAAGCCATAGCGAATAAACAATGTTTTAACTCACTAAACAGAAGAAGATAAAACCCAAAAAAAAATCAACATGCTCTGAGTTAAATACAACTACCAAACCGCAATCCTAAACTGGTAGTCAACAATATTCAGCACATAAAACATACAACAACAACAAAAAACACGATGCAATCCCACAATGGAGTCTTGGGAGGGTGGTGGGTAAAAATACCTTACCCCTACCTTGAGAAGGTAGAGAGGCCATTTCTTACTGATAGACCCTCAGCTCAAAACAGATGAAACAGATGTCAATTAGCAACAAGCAGGAACAACTACACACGCCTCAATCCCAAACACAGAAAAAAGACAAATTATTCTATCTAAATACAGCTACCACACTGCAATCCTAAACTAGAAGTCAATTATATTCAGCACAATAAACACACAACAACTACCACACTGCAATCCTAAACTAGCAGCCAATTATATTCAGCACATTAAACACACAACAACAACAACAAAATCCAGTGTTATCCCACAAGTGGAGTGTAGGGAGGATGGTGTGTAAGTGTACCTTACCCCTACCTTGAAAAGATATAGAGGCTGTTTCAGATACATCCTCAGCTCAAAGCCAGATGAAAAAGACATCAATTAGCAACAAGCAGTAAAAACAACACACAAAAAAGTAAATCATTCTGTCTAAAATACAACTACCACACTGCAATCCTAAACTAGAAGTCAATATATTCAGCACACTAAACACACAACACCAACAAACACATGGAGTCTTGGGAGGGTGGTGTGTACCCATACCTTCAGAAGGTATAGAGGCAGTTTCTCATAGACCTTCAGCTCAAAACAGATGAAAAAGACAGCAATTAGCAACAAGCAAGCACAACAACACCCGTCTCAACCCCAAACACACAAAAAAGACAATTATTCTGTCTAAAATACAACTACCACACCCCTCAATCCCAAACTAGTTCGGGTCCACTACGATCCGACTAAAGACCTGCTGCAGAGCTAGCCCTTGTTTTATTGATTTGCTAGTTGCCACCAAGACGATTTCTTTATACCCAATCAAAGCACCTCTACATGCTAATTCAATAAAAATCCAAACTTTATACCAAAAAAACACACCCATCACATACTTACAAACAATAAAATCCTAAAACAAAGATTTAACATTAAAAAATTACCAATTCCAGAGGAGATTCAGCACGTGGCTGATCTGCAGAACTGAACGATGACATTTGAACTGAACAACTCCTGAACAGAAAAAAAGAATTTTTTTACCATTCTACAATCTCTAAAGTTTTCAATTTCAAAAAGAAAACATGGTTAATGAAAAACCCTAACCCTAGAAAGAGAAGAACCAAAGAAAAATGGCGTACTTTTGCATAACACGGAATAATTGGAACACGCGAGAGCAAGAGAGGGGAGCGGGGTATTAAGGGTGGGTGGTGGTGAGAGGGGAGAGAGAGAGGAGGTGGGTGGTGGGAGATGCAGCTGTGCACAACACGAAAGAGGTGCACGAAAGTTTTGGATGTACCTTTCCACACAGCGACACTTATATGTTGAAGAGGAAAAGGGGGAAAAGGAAATGAAACGATGGCGTTTCCGGGTTCTTTGGAACCATCTAGTCTAATGAATTCAAATTTTGAAAAGGGGAAGAAAAGAGAAAAAATAAATGAGATGGAACCACCTAATGGGCTTAACGACACAATAGAACATTTTTCAACAAACTTTTATAAATACAATACAGGAATGTATTTTTTAACTTGATCGTAATTGAGTAGACACATATGGTTTACATGTTAAATCACATGAGATTTTTCAAGAAAGACGTGTGATAGCTTAAATGTCTACTTGCAAACACCTAAATTTTAAAAGACATAAAAATGCTAATAAATGTTAAGTTAAAGAGTATATTATAATACATTTTATTCAAATTCTTCTGTCTAAAATACATCTACCACACTGCAATCCTAAACTAAAAGTCAATTATATTCAGCACATTTAATACACAACGACAACAAAACCCAATGTAATCCCAAAAGTGGAGTCTTGGGAGGGTGGTGTGTATGCATACCTTACCCCTACCTTGAGAAGGTAGAGAGGCCATTTCTAATAGACCCTCGGCTCAAAACAGATGAAATTAACGTCAATTAGCAACAAGCAGGAACAACAACACATGCCTCATTCCTCTAAACACACAAAAAAGACAACTATTTTGTCTAAAATACAACTACCACACTGCAATCCTAAACTAGATGTCAATTATACTCAGCACAATAGACACATAACAACAACCCAGTGTAGTCCCACAAGTGGGGTACAGGAAGGGTGGTGTGTAAGTAGACCTTAACCCTACCTAGAGAAGGTATAGATGCTATTCCCGATAGACCCTCAGCTCAAAACAGATGAAAAAGACATCATTAGCAAAAAGCAGGAACAACAACACATGCCTCAACCCCAAACACACAAAAAATTACAATTATTCTGTCTAAAATACAACTACCAAGCTTCAATCATAAACTAGTTTCAGGTCGACTACGCTCCGACTAAGCCCTGAGCTGCTGTGTAGCTAATCCTTGTTCTATTGGTTCAGTGGTTGTTACCAAGACAATTTCTTTATACCCATCAAACAACCTCTATATGCTAATTCAATAAAAATCCTAACTTTATACCAAAAAACATACCCATCACTTACAGACAATAAAGTCCTAAAAGATGCTACTTCAATAAAAATCCAAACTTTATACCAAAAAAGCAAAGATAAGCATACCCATCAAATATTTAAGAACAATAAAGTCATTCAAACATAAAAAAAATTACCAATTCCAGAGGAGATTCAGCACATAGTTGACCTGCAGAACTGAACGATGACAATTAACTCCTGAACAGAAAAAAGGAATCTCTTTACCATTCTACAATCTCCAAACTTTTCAAAAAACAAAACATGGTTAAAAGAAAAACCCTAACCCTAGAAAGAGAAAAATGGCGGACTTTTGCAAAACACAAAAAAATTGGAATACGCGAGAACAAGAGAGAGGAGGTGGGTATTAAGGGGTGGGGGTGGGGGGCTAGAGGAAGTGGGTGGGTGGTGGGAGATGCAGCAGTGCACAACACGAAAGAGGTGCACGAAAGTTTTGTATGTACCTTTCCACACAGCGACACTTCTTATATATGTCGAAGAGGAAAAGGGGGAAAAGGAAATGAAACGACACCGTTTCCGGGTCCTTTTAGAACCATCTAGTACCTATTGAATTAATTTTTTTGAAAATAGAAAATAAAATAAATGAGATGGAACCACCATAATACATGAACGTGTCTTTTAATTTGATCTGAGTAATATTTATGTCCTTTAATTTTGAGTGCATATAAATAGATATTTGAATTGTAATAGAGTTAAACAAGTTGGCAGATATATTCTACATGAGATTCGACATATAAGCTATGTGTATCTATTTTATTTTATTTTATAATAATTTAAGTGTTGATTTATGTACACTCAAAATTGAAAGGGGTGTATATTAACTAAGTTGAAGTTAAAAGACATGTTACATATTTTGTTGAATTTCATTTGCATTCTAATTTTATGGGATTATAGATTATTTTTAAAAAAAACACATTTCATTGTTTAATATTTTTTTCTTTGGGATTCTTTTTTAATCTACAAAATTCAAAGAAAAAAATAAGTATCTACATTGAAATCAGTACAATTGAATTTGTTAATATGGATCAAAGAATATATAGATTGGGATGATAAAATAATTAAATTTGCTAATGTCAACTTATTAGACATGATAGTAATGGAAAAATAGATATATTTATAGGCTTTTGTGTGAACTTTGTCACCATAATAATTCAAATTCACACATTGTATTTACTTTACATTGAGCTACGTAATAATTGGGAAGGATTTCAGATTTATTAAGAATAATTATATCTTTATATTTATTTCGATGGGTCATTATCTAATTTGCGATTTTACGATTTCATAGATTAAATGGGCTAATGTATGGTTCTAGATTTTTCATAATATGAACTGCTCAAGTATTCCACGAATAAGGTCATGACCTTACCTGACATATCAAAGAGTTAGATTTGATGTTATTTATGTTGAGTTGTATATGCTTTGTCTTTTTTTTGTCACCCATCGAGATAATAATGATATCTATCGCTGAAAGTAATATTTAGCCTATATGTTACTAAATATTATTGATGACGCCAAATTATCTCTCATCGTAAATGATAGCTA
>JAJOOO010003637.1:0-27837 GCA_029582685.1 Solanum piurae
TGTGCTGTGTTCTGACTTCTAGATGCTATTCTTGAAGTGAGGTGTTAATAAATTTAGATGTTATTGCTAGAGAATGATTAGAAAAATTCTTAATTATCCTTTTGTAGCTTGTATAACCTTTTGCTTATAATGATGATGAACCTGGATTGACCATAATACATTATGCTTTTTATGAAGTGAATATGTTTCTAAATTCATACAAGTCTAGATTCGTTGTACTTGAAACAGGAAGTCACATAGAATATTCCAAAAGATAATTTAGGATAGTCAATATATATTTATAAAGTGTTGTTGTATTTATAAAATGTTGCTTGCCTTATTTTTAGAGTATATTTTTCACTTAGAATGCATCTGTAAGAGAATGAGGAACCCCTTATTGGGAGTATGGTTTCTTACTTGGAATGCGTCCGTAAGAGAATGAGAAACCCATTATTAGGTGCTTAGAGTTTTCTCAGTGTCTTCTATTTCTGATGCTTTACAAAATTTAGCGTTCCTGTCTTATGGATAGACTAAAAGCTTCTGTGTTTATGGTGCTTACAGGATTCGTTATCTTCTTATCGCAAGAATGTTACGATTAATGAGACTCTTGCTGCACGTAGAGCGATATCGTGCTTTTGTTGCCACATTTTTGACCCTCATACCAAGTCTGATGCCGTACTTGGGGACCATATTCTGCATCTTGTGCTTTTATTGCTCTCTTGGTTTACAGGTATATTTGACCTTTGTTGTTGCTATTAGCCTATTACTATGCTGATCACTCCATTAAGATTTTATTCCTCTCGTCTGAACTCTGTTTTTAATCTTTGTGAAGTTCTCTTTGTCATTAAATTTATTTTTCTCTCTGTTAGATTGCCTTTGCCTGTAGGTCTTAGTCAATATGACATCATACAAGAAACTGAAATAGCTTTTCCTCATCATTTTCTTTATCGATGTTGAAGTATTGTCTGTCTACTCTTTTCCTATCCTTTTTCTTCCTTTTCACCCTTATTACTTTTTTCAACTTGTGCAGATCTTTGGGGGGATTGTCAACGCTGGAAACCCCAATTTAGCCCAAACTGAGCTTTCTGATAATGAGTATCCTTTTGTCAATGGTGAAATTAGAGCATTCTACAGGACAATAAAGGACAAGGAGACAACTTTTTGTCATTTCATGATAATCTTCTTGGGAGAAACAATTTTATCATTTAATATCAAGATCCATTTGTATTGTTGCATATTATTGTAGTGTTCTTGGAAGTCAATCAACTTTGTTTTCTTGACAATCTAAGCTATTTGCTTTTTAACTTCAATGACTATCCAAGTGGCATGGTCACAGTTTTCAACATATTGGTGATGGGAAATTGGCAAGTGTGGATGCAGGTATCGTGATTTTAGGATTTTCTCAATTACCATTATATCTGCTTTGAAGAACTATCTTTTATATGTATGGTCATCTTTTATGATGCATATTCTTCATAGATCTGTCATGTATTTTTCTTACCTTTAAAGGAAAACTTAAATGAACCCATAGGCCACCTTCAAAATAGGTTCGACAGATGATGACTTTGGTGACTGGAGCCTAGCCTAATCCTTAAATCTGCTCTATTTCTAATTTTGCTGTGTTTCCTCAGTTCTGTGATACATGTCTTTACAGAGTGTAAAATGAATTCCTTTGAAGAAAGATTCACCTAGAAAATTGAGATGAAAATGTGGTTTTATGAAATGAGAATCCTAGAGACGAAAAACTAACATCCATGTGCATTCACTTGTAGAGAGAAAAAATATTTGTTAGAGGTTTACAGTGCGAACATCATTTTGATTAGGATCTCCTAAAGATTATAATGGCTCTAGAGTACTGGACAATAACAACAACAATATACCAAGTGTAATCCCACAAGTGAGATTTGGGGAGGGTGGTGTGCATGCAGCCTTACCCCGATTTTGTGAAGGTAGAGAGGTTGTTTTGATAGACCCTTGGCTCAAGTAAAGCATATCAAAAATCAAGTATTTATAGCAAATATAGTAGTGAATAAGCCATGCTGGAAACAATTTAGAAGAGAACAAATAGCAATAATAAATAATACGATGACTGAAGCAAAGGAAACACCAGGTAATACTACAATCAAAGAATAAGATAGTAAGAGAGTAACAATTACAATACTGATAAGGGAACTAGACAACACTCGACTATCTAATAACCTTCTACCCTAATCCTTAATCTCTATATCTTCCTATCTTGGGTCATGTCCTCAGTAAGCTACATGTGTGTCATGTCCTATCTACTCACCTCTCCTCGAGACTTCTTCGGCTTACCTCTACCTCTCTTTATACCCACTATAACCAACCTCTTACACCTCATTGGGCATCTGTGCATCTTCTCTTCACATGCCCAAACTTGTTAACCTCACCTCCCTCATCTTGTCCATCCTGGAGGCCACTCTCACCTTGTCCCAAATAGCTTTGGTCCTGATCCTATATGTCCCAGTATGCCCACACATCCATCTCAAATCCTCATTTCTACTATTCTCATCTTTTGGACTTGCAAGTTCTTGATCTGCCAACACTCTGCCCCATACAACATGGGATGACCATCACTTTATAAAGTTTACCTTAAGGCTTGGTGGCACATTCTTATCACACAAGACACCCGGCGAATTTCCAACATTTCTAGATTATTGGACCTGTTAGAAAATATGACACTTTCCCTCATTGGTTGTGTAAGGGTTTCCAAAGGAACTCAAATGGTCCTGAACTACTCCACCCATTACCTTAAGGTTTTCATTTTTGATATTGAAATTCTTTAACATGGTATTAGAGCTAAACCTATTCCTATTATTTCTTTTATCCAATATTGGGCCCCAAATTATATTGTCCACACACCAATTCCCAGTCCTAGGCATGCGGGAGACAAGGGTGTTAAGTATCCCACATTGGTTATGAATGAGTTGCTGCTTCCCCTTATAATTTTGGGTGCTCCTCTAATCATGAGATAGTTTTTTTGAGTTTAATTAGGCCCAATATTCATTTTCTTAACTGTGCTCATTTCTTTAAAGTTTGGGGTTGGATGCTCAAATATTTCAGCATGTATCTGACCCAACTTTTGGGCCCCAAAAATTTATATTGTCCACGCATCAATTCCGGTCCTAGGCGTGCGGGAGACGGGGGTGTTAAGTATCCCATATTGGTTGCGAATGAGCTGCTGCATCCCCTTCTCATAAAGTTTTGGGAAATCCTCTCCTCATGAACTAGCCTTTTGGGTTGTATTAGGCCCAATGTCCATTTTCTTAGTCACACCCATTACTTAAGTTATGGGTTGGATGCTCGAATATTTTAGCATGTATCTGACCCTATTCTTGGTAGACCTTTGCAGACACTTTCAAGTCTGCTTCATGAACTCTATAATCAGGTTTACGTATGCGGGGAGATATTGTAGATATACAATATCCTGGACGACTATGTAATGGTTTTCAAAAGTTGTACACTAATCTAAAACTATTCAACAATTAGGATGATGCTCAGATTCTTTCATAATGTTTATATGCACAAGAACATATACTGGAGATATTTCTGTTATTCAGGAACATTTCATCAGCTTTGAGATGGTAATTATTATGTATGAGGTAATTAACAATTTTGAGAGAGGAGAGTATTTCTTTTTGTCTGCTTAATGAGTGTGCACCAAACAGATGGAAGTCGAAGACACTTGGCTAATTTCTGATGTTTGAGTGGTTTGTGCCATGCAAATACTATTGATTATCCTTCTGTATGTGGTTTAAATATCAATGTTCTATCAATATCATTCTCTTAGTGCTTTTTTGAGTGTTAACCTGTACGTGCACAAACTGGACTTTCTTTACAAGTATAAATTATGTATTTGAGGATTCAATGAATGTTGATAACTTATTAACTTTGAGTAACATGTAGTAAGATCTTAGTTGTTACAAGTTGTTGCATCCTTCATGCATTCTGCTTTAATGTGCTAATGTAAAGAGTATCGAGATGATTAATGCCAATTTGACAGTTTGACCTACCTGCTTTCCTAACATGGGTGGTCCTGGTCCGAATAGCTGATAATAATTGCCTAACATTTCAGAGCTACAAGGAACTAACGGGGACTGCCTGGACTTATGTCTACTTCGTCAGCTTCTATCTTATCTCAGTTTTGTGGCTGTTAAATTTGGTAAGTATCCATGTCTACTCTTTGCAAAATCTGGGCTCTAGAAGTGGAAGGGATTTAGTTACTTTAGAGTATGTTACATCTGAGAAGATATCATTTAAATATGTTTACACTTTACCGAGCCATGTCAGACATCTCAAGTAAGCAATATAGAGTTGATCTACCCCTCGTTTTAAAAAAGTGGCCCAGAAATACCCTTTTTGTCTAACAGAAGTGAAAAATAATTTTAAATTTTTTTTTTTTTTTTTTTTTTTAAACAATAAAAATAATCCATGTAGGGGTATATTTTAGAAACTTTAAATTACAGAAGTTGTAATACTACATCTTTTTAATTGATCTTATCATTACTTTTCTTTTGTGTTCGGACACTTTCTTCTTTCCTATGTGTTTATACTCGGTATAGCCCTATAGCAAAAACCAGTGCTGAAACGACAAACAAACACTTCAACAATAAATGATAATTGATAACCGAATACTTAACCGTTTCTTGGACTCCTTTCAGATTGTAGCATTTGTCTTGGAAGCTTTTCAAGCAGAAATGGATCTAGAGGCTGCAGCAAACTGTGTGGATGGTGATGACAAGGTTAGTTTATGAACCTGCATCAGCTGGTTCTCATGAAGCGAATCTATAATTACTAGCGTATTCATTTGCAGACAGGAACATCTTGACAGACTCTAGCGAGTTTTGGAGTTCTTGGTTTCATCATAAAAATGCTACTTATTATTTACACACATGAAATTTATAGCCAGTGAAGTTTAGAAAGAGAATGATTCCTTCATGATCTACCAGCCTTGGTCACTCTTCAAAAGAGAAAAAACAGAATATTTTATTCAAATCATTGACAAAAATATCACTGCTAACTGTTGTAGCACATGGAAATGACACCAACACATGTCCAGTCACGAACCTATACTCCGAGTATATTTTGTTTCTTTTTGCCTACCGTAAACCCTGTTTCTTTACTCTTTCCTCACTTCCTCCTATTTTTAAATCCCTCGGCATTTAAATCTACATTTACACTAACAGCACTTATCAGAACATACTAAATAGTATTCTAACCTTTAATCACTCTATAACCCTCACAACAGTTGTAGACTTTTCGTCTTTCTACTAGCCTACCCTCTGTTTGATCTTTTAGTCTTGAACTAAGTCCCCATTAAACGAACCAATTGGTACTAATCTTGGAGATCTACATCTCTTTTTCCATTACTTAACAGTTAACATTGTTGTCTTTGTTAATAAGAAGTACTCATGTGAACCTGAATTCTTTTTGTGTAATTCAGGAATCAAGTGAGCGGAGACGTAATGTTGGGTAAGTGTGATTGATTGATGTTGAGATATGGGAAAACTTTCATTAACGATGTAAACCATTTTTCTGATTGGCAACTTCTTTCATTGCACAGCACTAAGACTCGGAGCCAACGAGTAGATTTCCTCCTCCATCACATGTTGAGTTCTGAACTAACAGAATGCTCCCATGACAATCCATAAGTTTGCTCCTTTCTCCATGCTGGTAACTTCATCAACATTTCTGATTGTAAATTTGATAGAAACGATTAATCTGTCGACTCTTTAACTGTTATATTTTTCATTTAATCTCAGCTTTATGCAGTCCTGTGAACATCAGAAGTTGAGTTATTTTGGTGGTGAAGCGAAATAGCAATGTACATTTCCAACTAATTATGTATATGTATCGCGAACTGTATTGTGTTGTGTACCTAGTATAAATTCCATCATGCCTACGACAACATTGTAGCTGTTCATGTAATTTATCAGCACCCTTCTTGTGGCACATATGGAAACCTCACACGCTGCTGTATTACACAGATATTGTACGATGATTTGCTTGTAGTTTTTCACTCTGCTTCTCAAACATTTAAATGAACATGAGGAATGGATTTAAACAATTTTTCATTTACAGTTATATCTTTCTTCTCTCCATTTCTCTATGGGGGCCGGGAGAAATATAATGTTAGCGAGATTGAAATTGATCAAATATATTATTGTCAAAAGCAGAACCTCATAATGCTACTGGAAAGAGGATAGATAAGAACTGAAGGTTGTGTTAACAGAAAGATACATCGCCAAATTGTTACTAACAAGGATATTTTTATCTTATGTCTAATGGAGTAATTCAATTTTTTATTGAGCATATTTTTGTAATATGTCAAACATGTATACAACTAATTTTAAAATACTGTATTACATTTCATAGCTATAGATAGAGTTTTATAACAAATTTCTCAATTCCTTTCTCACTCGCCTCCTCATTATCTTTGCAACAAATACAAATACACATGATAATACATAAATACAAGTGAATATAAATATAATTTGTTACTTATATAATACAATGAATATAATGTGTATTCTATCTCTCTCGCCCTCCTAGATTTCGCTCCTCTCCAGATCTCACTTGTCTTTATTCTTCCTCTAATTAAGCATATTATTAAGTTCAAACTATAATCCCTCTTATTAATGGAGTATTAAAGTGCATTTTATAAATTTCGTATGAAATCATATCTCATACAAGGCGGGAAGAAATAGGGGCGTGGGGAAGTCTACTACTGTGAGTGCAGAATTGAAAGGACACTTTATTCAGGCAAAACAGAGGAAAATTATTATGGCTATGTGCAATTGCTCCTACTAGGGTTTTGCTTCATGTTCTGTTTTCTCTAGTTTATTATTGCAGCTGCCAATCTTTGATTTGAGTACATACTAGTGTCGTAATTCTCCTTGTCAACGGTATGTTTCAAACTCTCTAACTGCATTTCTTTCACTATTATGAGTTTTGAGTAAAGGTTCCATTTGGATGCCCCAACCTGAGTTTTCAGTTAAGGAAAACAAGTCGCGTAAGTAAGTCAAGTTCTTTTAAATTGTGGTAAAGCATAGTTGCACAAACTCTTCACTTTTGATACCACACCCATGTCTCGGATTCTCCAAATGTACTTTTAGAGAATCCGACCCGTTGACGTTTTTGAAGAGTTTGAGTAACATAGGCAGAGAGGGTCTGCAAAATTAAATATACACTCATAATAATCAATAATTTAAAAGTGTGAATCGGACCACCCTTCACCTAAGGTGTCTCCATCATGCCCCCTCCACTGCCACTCCCTACACCATTCAACCCTCATGATGTTTTGCTCTTATATATAAATGTTTTTGAGATATTATTTTTACTTACTTACTAAACACTGGAAAATAATTAAGCAAGAAACCCAATTATTTTTCAAATAAAGTATTTTCTAGCAAAACATTTCCCACACTTCCATTTCTAGTTTACTTCTCTGTAATTATGAAAAAGAATTTAATTAAAGTTCTCTTCTTCTTTTTTATCCTAGTGAAGTGATTTATGAATTTTCACATGTTCTGTTTTACCATAAATTTCAAAGGTCTTAGTTTGAATCCTGGTTTTCCAAGATGAAGTTAATGAGCTGGACAATAATATCCCATTAGATTATGAAGGGATGGATGATAATTTTTCGCCCGGTGGTGATGGTGATTCTGATAAAGTCGCTGCAACCCCCGGTCAAGGTCCGAAAAATTGTGCCAGCACCGATCATATTCGGGATGCTTTTTGGAATCAGAAAAAACCTGGATTTATCCGTTCAGGTTAGTTTGGTGCCAAAGAATTCTAATAAATATATCATGTCTTTTTTGTAATCCTTAATTTTGTTTACTCACTTTATGATAAACTTAAATTTGATGATATTTTTTTGGTACATGCAAATACGTATGCTATTTCAGAACAAGCTGAAAATGAAAGATGCAGTGAGCCTATATAGTCTACATCATCGGAAAGAGTCCGTTTCTGATCAGTTCAGAGCTAAATTTTGGAGGGTTATTTGCAAGTGTAATAAACAGGGTTGCCGGTGGATGATCCATTTTACGGAGATTCCAGGTGGTATGTGGAAGGCAGAAAAAATGATTGCGGAACACAGTTGTACCATGGATGCATCTGAGGAGGTGGATCATTCCAATTTAAGAAGTAACATGATTGCTATTGCGTTGATACCATCTATTACTATCAATCCATACATCAGTATTATTAAGGATATTCAGGTTAATATTAAAAGGTTGTACAAGTTTACGCCTAGTGAAAGAAAAGCATCTAGAGGGCGTAAGCGATCTCTTGAAATGGTATTTGGGGATTTCGAAAGTTCTTTCAAGGTGTTGCCTAGATACATGGCTGCTCTACAGTGTTTTAATCTGGGGACCATTGTTGAGTGGGAGCACCAGTCAACAACAATGCAAGGTTACCACATCTTCAAGTATCTCTTCTGGGCTTTTAAACCAAGTGTCGATGGATTTAAAAGTTGCAGGCCAGTTATCTCAATAGACAGCACGGATCTCTATGGTAAGTATGAGATGAAACTGTTAATTGCTATGGGAATTGATGCGAACAACAATAATCTTCCACTTGCATATGCTCTGGTTGCACGTGAGAGCTATGATTCATGGTCATGGTTCCTTCGATTGTTGTGGAGATATGTTGTTTGTGATAGACAACAAATTGGGCTTATTTCTGAGCATCATCAAGGCATCTTGCAGTGTGTCCAAACGCATGTGTGGTTACAACCACCCGTCACATACCACAGGTTCTGTGTTCGACATTTGAAAAGTAACTTTAATAAAAAGTTTCTCAACAGTGACCTTGAGAACCTAATGTGGTTAGCTGCTACAGAGAACCAACTGAAGAAGTTCAGACAGAGGATGGAACAAATCAAAACGTTGTCACATGCAGCGCATCTGTGGTTAGCCAATCTTCCCTTGGAAAAATGGACAATGCATAAGGACGATGGTTATAGATGGGGGGCTCTGACAATCAATATCCATATGTCTTACAACGGTTTACTGATGAAAGCTCGTGGATTGCCTGTTACTGCCACTGTCCGTCTTACATTTAAAAGTATTATTGATCGTTTTGATGAAAGATGCAGACTTGCTGTTGCGCTGATCCAGGGTAAACATCCATGGCCTCTCGCTATTGGAAAGAAGTTTAAAGAATATACAGCGAAGGCACAAAGGCACACTGATTGCATGATTTACAATACTGAGAATGCAGTGTTTGAGATTCGGACATTTGCAGATGCAGGTAAAGGAGGAAATGTGCATGTACTCACTGGTGGAGAAAAGAAATGTACATGTGGGAAATGGAGAAATGCTCACATGCCATTAAATCTCGTCATTTCCGTGGCATTGAGCCAAGGGACTACAGTTGCAGGTTTTACAAACTAACGTACAATGGGAAGTTTTCCCCACTAGGTGAAGAGGCACATTGGCCACCTTCCCCCTTTAATTTACTTGCAAATACTAAATATGAGCGAACCGAAGGAGTGCAGCATACTGTTCCTTCTCGCATGGGTAGGAGGTGTGGTAACTGCAAGCAAACAGGTCATAACAGGACTCGTTGCCCCAACAACCCTTAATAGTTGATGTTGCTCGTTCGTTCTTCTGTCTTCCTATGTTGTTTTATCCTTTATGTAATATTAGGATATTATGATCAATTTAATCTAAAAGTATATGTATGTCCAGAATAAGTTCTAGATCCCTGCTGCGATTTAATTTCCACTTACAATAAGCCAACTTCCTACTACAGCAACACAGAGGCATCCGGTTTTATCTAGATTCAAAAATTAGAGCTACTATGTACACGAAATTGTGAATGGAGGGGAAATCAATCAGTCGAAAATGGACCATTCTGGAAGCGCAACATGTGATTTTCATATGAAAAGATCTAATGGTTAATCAATCCTTGTAGGCTTAGGCACGAAACCGGTCACAATCATTGGCACCATTCTTAGTGAAAAGGGATATAAGACCATTCTTCATTCTGGATACTGATTCTCTGAATGTTGATGAGCTCTTTTCTGCAGTTGCACTAAGATCCTGGACTATTCCCTTGACCACAGAACCAACTGGAGCTCCTTCTATATATGCCTTGCATGCAGAAAGAATGTCTACAGCATGGCAACGGAAATGACCTATGACAAGGTCTTCAAAATGCTGCATGCAAAATAAAGAATTAGAGCATGCCAGATGATAAGTATCAATTTATCATAAGAAAGAATACTACTTCACAAGTAGCCTCAAGATAAAGATGCATTTAAAAGAGTTCTCAAGATTAGTTATTTGCACCATTTACATCTGCAAACATCCATTATCACTCCGACTGCAAAACTAGCTGAAGCAACTGCTGAACTATATAGTTATATGTTTTGATTGTCCATCTGTTTTAAAATATGTTTGTTTGGATATACATGAATAAGAGTAGAATAAGTTTTGTTTTCAACTTTATAGCTCTTCCGTTGGAATATAGCTATTTAAGTAGTCGAAAGAAATTATGCCACCACGTCCAACCTTGTTTCCGAAACCAGACACTGTCTGCACTTGGTCCCAATGTTGAGGAACCTAAGCAGAAAAAATTCAACTTACAATAACAAATTGAAACATCACTTATTAAGATGCAGCCACAGAGCTAATTTTACCAACTTCTTTTAACCCGTATATACCTAACACTGTGAACCTTCCCTTCCCTTCTTCCTTAATTACTTTACTGACTATATGCAAGCAGAAAAATCACAGAACAACATAAGATGCAAACTGATTTTAAGGATGAAGTAGGTAATAGATCGCTTTTTCCCAGATAAACCGATGTTACCAGTATTGCAGACAGATTAAATGTGACACCAATTAACAAAAAGAAAGAACAACAGAAAGAAAAGGACGGCATTAATTTACAATAAACAGCTAAATTAGTCATTAAGAAGTCGGCGAAATCTCAGGAGATCCAGAAATTCAACGGAAAAGACATTCTTGGACTACACTGGGAGTAAAATTGGATGTTACTTTTCAACAGAATAATTGAATGAAGTAGAAGTTAAGAAAATGATTCAACATCATACCTTTGGTGGCCTCCTCAACGTATATGTCATTGTTTTCAAAGATAGAACAAAAACATCTTCATTGTAAGAGTTAGATCTCCTCTGTCCCTCAGGTCCAGCATATGAAGCTTCATATCCAGGCTCATTAAAGAAAGGCTTTGAATTCAAAATTAGAGCTTGTATGGAAACCAAGACTTGCAGCATGGTCGATGAATTGGGCATCCACCTCTCGTTACCTTTACCAGTCCAAGTGTTCAGAAGACTGAGACAGACTTTTCCACAATCATACAAGTTGGGATTCAGTCTCAAACCGCCAGAATAGTAGTAAACCATCTAATGAAAAGGGAAAATATGTAAATAAATATATTTATATTTCCATGCTACAAAATAAAGAAAAAAACAAAAACACTCCAATACATACTGGTGGCACATCAGGGTAATTTTGAGGGAACAGGACATCAAAGACAAAGAGACCATCATGGTATGGAGTGCCTTGTGGCCCAATGATGACAGCCCTAAGGAGATCCATTCTTGCTTCGTAGACCCTTACATATATTGTATCTGAAGGTGAGAAAGAGTGTGAGTTCAACATAAATCCTCAAACGGATCAGATAGATTTACAGCAGTCTACCAATGAGAGGACATCCCACAGAATCAAATACACAAAATTTTCTATTATTGCAGATAAATGTGCAACATGTCACAAAGAGGATAGAGTCCTAAATTTAGCAGCGGATAAGGGAGTTGAGGTGGGGAAAAACAGATGGGAAAGCAAGAATCGCTATTCTATCATTTACTTGTGACAAAACAATGTGTCAAAATATAAATTGCAATGGATGTCATCAGAAACAACACATCTTTTCATGAATCACACATATCACATGAGCCAATTGCTGCATTTACCATTATAGCCAGCACAAGAAGGTTAAGAAGGTTAGACTGAGAAAAATACCACTTTCACAAGACTTCTACAGCAGGAAAACATTGATACATTAACCAAGATATGAAATGCGAAACCAACAAAATAACTAATGAAGTCACTAACTAACAGCATCTGACTCACCAGGTAAATCATTTTCCAATATTTTCCACTCATCCTGAATTTTCTTACTCCAGGCCTTAGGTGGCTGTTAAAAAAGTAACAGCACAGGTTAGTACAGTCACATTCATGATTTAACAAACAATCAAAATAACAGAAATGACCTGCAAAGCACAAGAAATTCCCTTACAAGTTACCTGTTGTCCCTGGACGCCCAAGTTACTGTAATGATGATCTGAGAAGTCCTCTACTACATCAAATTGCTTAAAACTTTGATACTTTTTCATGAGTTCATCTTCAGTTACCTCTTCCTTCCCACAGGAATTTGACCCTCCAGACACCAGAGAATTGCTTGAAGCAGGGACCTGAGCAAAGCTACTACTTGCATGCTCAGGAAGTGTAGGATTCAATGTCTGAGCACCTGCAAGATGACTCGAAGAGCTAGCTTGGGAAGACACTTTTGAACTAGGAGCAGGTTCATTTAACCAAGAAACTGTTGCCTCAACACCAGCGGGTAAATCAACATTATCAAATTGTGCCTGCATACTCAAGTAATCACATTCATCGTCCTCATCATCATAATACATATAGTCCTCATCATCATCATAGTTTGACACATCATCACAATCATCCAACACATCATCTCCATCATTCTGATCTTCATGATATGAAATTTCTGAATTGGAACTGTTGTTATTGCCAGAGTCGGTAGATCCAGATGTGGACCCAGCTACAGTATCTGGATTATCCTCAGTCATAGCCTCCTGTAAGTTAAACAAACCAAATATTTAAAACAAACGAAAATGGCTTTTCCAATATTCAAATAGTAAACTAACTTACACATGCTTAGAAATTACAATAGTCTAGCCGTAAACATTCTGAAGCATAGAAATCATCAATTACTGCATGCACAATTTCAAAATCACTTTCTATAACCCTAATCCCCTTCCCAAGAGTATGGTCTAACGAGTATAGAATGTTCACAAACCTTACCCCACTCTTTTAGACAACAATTTTCAAAATTCATGTCTTCTATTCAACATGATTCACAATTACAATTCTTCGATGATCATACTTTAATACTAACAACAACATTTATATAAACAACACTAAAATGCAACTTTTACTAAAGTTCGCGATCAATTATACACAATGATCAATCCAACAAAAATCCTATCATAAAGCAATCGCGATCAATCAATCATTCAAAAAAAATAAAAATGAGGAATTCAACATACCTTACTGTCTTTAACCTTCACAGAATCATCATGAGCAGAAATTTCTTCGATTGCAACGTCCATTGCAGCGCAGCAATTTCAATTTTTTCACAAAAAATTCTCAGTGATTCCAAAAACCCTAACACACACACTATCACTATGAACTATTCGGGTTTTAGAGAGAGCGATATTTTTGTTGCCTTATGAAATACGTTTTCTAATCGTACGCTAGAAGGAACACGCTTTGTATATCACGCTAATATATGATGACACGTGTTAGGTTTTCATTGGTTATGAGAATTGTATTTACCAATAGGAAGATTAACTTCCAGTGGTCCGCTGCTGCAGCAGATAATTTGTTGGAGTTGACCTGTTGACTAAACGAAATCGTAGAATATTACGCATATACTTTCGGTCTTTTTTATCATTTCTTTTCGGCTGATTTTCCTGGAAAAAATGTGCGACGTATCTTGGAAGGAGCGAGAGTGATTATTTGTATTTTTTTGATAAAAAATTGTCTTATATATATAAAAGATGTTTTTATAATTTTTGGTGTGTCGAAATATAAGATTGAAATTGTTATTATGTGATACCAATGAATCAGAATTTATGATCAAACACTTACTTAAATCGAGAAAGTATAAAACAAAGAAGTGAAGTTTGTGTAGGACTCATATCTTTTGGAGACAAATTAGTAGGCAAGTGTATCGTTTGGAGAGGTCTACAACTCAAAGGTGATTATGACTTTCGAAAAAGACAATCTTTTCTTTTATTGAAAAATTGATTGAAATATTATGGAAATTTCTTTGCTTCCATTGCATTTGCACATGGAGTTGTTAGGTCACAAGTTTTTAAACTGTTACAATCATTTACAAAAGCGTTTTCTAACAAAAACGATTCAATATTTAGAAGAATTTTAATTCGAAACATATAATTAAAAATAATGAAGTACTGGTTGCTTCAGAGCAACCCTTATTGGTTACTAGTATGAAAGTTTATAACTGTACAGAGGAAAAAAAGTCTATCATACTTCTATAACAAAAAATACCAGATTTTTTTCACAAATAGTCAAATAAATTAATCGTTTATTTTTTCTAATCACATACATAAATTATACACAAACAATACATAATTATATGTGCATTATATATGAATTATATAATATTATATATTATTTACTGATTATTTAAGTTTAAGCGGTCAGCTTAGCAGCTATTTTGTTTACTGATTAGATATTGGCAATGAAAATTGTGAAGGAAAAAAAGAGAGTATTATTTCCTTTATCCAATTTATATAATATTCTTTTCTGTTTTGTTCGTTCATAATAAAAACTTTAATTTTATTTTATTTTTGTATTTTTAATGATATAATTTATAGTTACATAAATATGTATGCATTATTTTAAATCATAATTTAAAAAAAAAATCATTTTCTTCTTAAATATCGTATCAAATCAAACGGTACCACATAAATTGAATTTGTAGTCACCATTAATATAAATTAAAGATTTTTTATCAATTGTTTTAGTTAGTAGATTTAAGTGGGGAAAAATTAGAAGTATTTCTAAAATTCCAAAATTGAATTTCAAATTTTTTATAGTCAATAGTCAAAACTCAAACATAATTTCCATTATCCAACATCTATAAAAAGTAAAAAACAATCAATATTCATATCCAAAAAAAATTTAGCGCGGTAAATATTTGGCGCCAAGTTTCCCTCCAAAAGTATTTCCCTCCATTTCAATTACTATACTTGCTATAAATTGAGAAAAAAATTAGCAATGAAATTCATCAAATCTCAATTCCAAGTTCCTTATTCGTTTGATAAATTAGGTTTTGCAGCATGGTGGTAGCCCTAGAACCTGGAAAATTTTACGGCAGCAGCCTCCCTAGACCAAGGTTCTATAAGCCCAACGAACAACGAGTAAATCCACCACGCTCCGTCCTCGATCCATTAATGTCATGGGCGGAGGAAGCTCACTGGTCCATGGGTGGCGTTAGCTTGACGCGTCACCGTCTTCAGGGCCGAATTGAAGGAAACATCGAGAAGCTACGTGCAGAGCGTGAAAAAACACCGGAAAAAGATTCTCCGGTGGCTCCGTGTACGGAGAGTAGTCCACCTATGCCGCCTGCTCCGTATGTGTTGAAGAGGAAAAGGAGGTTGGTTGATGAATCTGAGGATGATTTGGTGAGAAAGCTTGAGTTTGAGGAGAGGGATGTGGAAGGTGTTGCTGGGAGGACGAGGAGCCGGAGGAATGAAGATGCTGATGCGGTTAATCAGGTGAAAGCTAAGAGTGAAAAGATGAAGAAGAAGAAGAAGAAGAGTTTGAAGAAAGCTGAATCAGTGAAAAGGACTTCGCCTAGATTGTCGAAGCGCTGGTCGCCTTGAAGGTGTTTGATCATTTGTCTCAATGAGTGAAATGTTGTTTGTTATAGTACAGTGATATAGTGTGTTTTCAGTTTTACTTAATTGAATTATGATGTTGGCTAAATCTAGTTGAAATTTAGTCTTTAGATAAATGATAAGAAATTTAGGTTCTTTTGCTTCTTGAATGATCTGTTACATGATACTATATGGTTGCATTTATTGTAGCTAAATGTTGCATTGTTGAGATTTTGCTGTCTCTGATCAATGAGAATGCTGCATTTACTGGTTATGGGTCACTCACTCTTCATAATTGCTTACTCTATACTTCTGTTTAGCATCATCTTTAGAGTTATTTTCTGCAGGTTTCCCTTGTTACTATTTGAGTTTTTGTTTTCCACTTGTTTGGTATCAACATTGAAGTTTTGACTATTTTTTATTTGTGCGGTGTAGAGGCCGACTAAAAGTAACAACAACAAATAATGACAGTCGACAAGTTAAATAAAATTGAAATCCAATACTAACAAATTCTTTTCCAAAATGCACACATACCAATAACATATCTCCAGCTGTCATCAACCTTCTTCTCCCGTGAATCTAGCGTTAGGGTTTCAGTCCTCACTACTGTGTCATTCCCAAATTTCAGATCTCAAAATTTTCCTCGATACTCTCAATTCACCCATACAAATACAAATGGGTCTCTGTAATTTTGTTCAATTTCACATCTAAGTAGCTGAAATATTTCCTTGGTTTTGGGGTTTCTTCTAATCTGAAATCAATTTTTGTGAATGGGATCATCTGGGTTCTTCATAATCTGCCTTCTTCATTCGCTAATAGCGAGTACTAGTGGTGTTTTGATAATGTTTTATCTGAACGAAGTATCTGTTCTCGGACATGGAATTGAAACAGCGAGAAAACTACTGGGATCAACCCCACATGATCAATTGTTGATAAAAACATCTGATTCATTTGTTGGATTGCTGTTATGTGTAATTGGGTTATTGTTATTCATGGTGTCGTTTGTTAAGGACAGGGAGTTTCAGAGCTTTTTCGCTAAAGGTTGTATCTTTCTTCATGTATCAATGGCGTTATGGAGAGTTTATTTTGAAAGGAAAGTTGAGGATTTAGCTTATGATTGGCCAAGACAACTTGTTGGTGATTTTGTTCTTGCACTTTCTTGGGTGTTTTTTCTTGTTAGTTCATGGAGGGACAAGTATGATTAGTTGAAATTTTGATACTAAGCGGGATGATTCGACCACAAAAGGTTCGAAAAAGGGTAGAACGACAATGATCCTACATTTCTGCAAGAGGTTATTTTTAAGGCTCAAATCCTTGATTTTCTGTCATATGAAATAATTTTATCAGTTACGACTTTTTAAAAGAAAAAAGTTCAAAAAATTTACTAGTTTGATGCTTTCAAGTCACTTTTTCTGTATATCTCAATGGAGTGGTACATTTGCAGCTTTTGTTCATTGTTTTCTTTTCTAAACGTTTGTTAGTTTAAGATGTTTTCAAAGTCTCAAAAAGTTATGTTTTGATGGGAATTTTTTTTATAACCTCCACATAATACAACACTCTAACCAACAACGTGGATTGTTAAATACTCCTTCATTCTTAAGCATAGATTTCGAGTTCGAATTTCCTTAGTTACAAAATGAGATTTCCTGACATGAATCCAAATTTAGCGAGGCTCTGATACTTGTGAAATGCAGCAGCAAAGAATCTTGGACCACACACAGACTTGAGTTTCAAAAGAGTGATAAAGGTTACCCATTAAACACTTAATTTTGGACCCCTACCCCCACAAGAAAATCATTAAAAATAAATATCTTTGTGCCCATTACTGCCATTATTTTATCTCTGCACTGTCCCGTAGGTGATTTAAGCCTTTCATAGTGACTCAGCCTAGCATGCATTAATACATTTTACTATGAAAATCGCATTCCATCTTATCATCGAATCGAATGACATCGACTCATCTCAAATTTTGGAGGAAGAAATTAATAATTTCAAATTCTCTTATCTTATTCAAAAAGTTCTTTTCACCAAACGACTCGAAAGAGGTGAGAAGGGCTTTTACTTTGTCTTGTTCGGGGAAAAAACAGTAATAGCTCATTAATTCTAGTTTCATGACACAAAAAAATGTATCTAACGTTCAATTGTTTTATTGAAGTGATAAACTCTCAAATTTTAATTTGTGAACCAAAAACAACGATAAACTTAATTAAATTCAAATTGTGTGATTCAAAAAGAATAAAGTATATGCAGAAATGATTTAATATAGAAGGCAAAGGCAAAATAGATATTATTATTATTATTTTCAGTCACCTGTTACTAAACGGATTTGAGAAAGAAGAACATATAAATAAACTATATATAGCAAATAAGACGGGATAATGTTATTTTTGATAATGGTAAATTCTTAGGGTGGTTCTTGTGATGTTTCTTGAAATTAAATATACCTTTTGTCCCTTTACATATTAAATATATTGCATTTAAATTATTTTTAAATTTACATTATCTTTAAATACAAAATAATAATATAAATTAATGCAACATGTACACAAGTAATTAAATTATTCAATAGTAAGTAAATCGTTGAACTCGAAAAATTCACAAGCACGATGATTAAAAGCTTATATTTTAATCAACTAAACATTAAATATACTTAATCAGATATTGCATACCAACACCATATTTTATCACTAATTTATGGGTATATATTTTAATCAATTAAATATTAAATATGCTTAATCAAATATCACATACCAACGCCCAATTTTACCACTAATTTATGCACTATATCTAGAATCTCCTTAATAGAAAATATTTTGATTTTGACACATAGTTAGAAGGTTAAAATAATTTCTCTTTCATATTAGGATATTAGAAATGAAATAGCTCAGAATAACGATAAAGTTATTTTCGTGTAATCAACTTGAACAACAATGATAATATTATACAATGAAGTTCTATTAAGTGGGGTTTGAAGACGGTAGAGTATACACAAACTTTATTTTTATCTTTTTGATTTTCTCCCCAGTGTCTGGTACCCACATTGAAGCACGACTAAATTTGAATTCGCGTTGAAAAGTCTCACATTTACTCCCTAACAAAGACGACTCCGTACCCAATGGGACTTGAATCCAGACCTCTTGTTAAGAATAAAAGAGTATTTACCACTTCACCACAATCATTGTTGATATACGCAAACCTTATCACTACCTCGAGAAGGTAAGAAAGTTGTTTTCGAAAGAGCTTCGGCTCAAGTGCATCAAAACCCAAGTAAAAATAGGAGAAAATAAATGATAAATCACAAGTTCAAATAATGAAAAATAATCATTAATGCTTGTATTAGAATAAGTTATCTACATCAAGCAGAGGCGGAGAAAAAGAGTTTGAGGATTCTAAATTTCCTTAAGAACCGTCAATCTATTTTGTTAGGAATTCACAAATTAAAATACATATATATTTAATTAATTTCCTAGTACAAATACAGGGTCTATGAAAAATCTATTGAATTTGTCTGAACCCACGAATTCCTACCTAGCTCCACCTCTGACATCAAGATGTATGCTGCGTGAACACGAGTGAAAGCTAAACGCGGAATACTTTCTGCATCGGGTTCGACTGACACCACGCAGTATAACAAGCGCGTTGTATGTTGTTAGGGTAAAATAAAAGGATTCTAATATTATCCCCTTGTTTTACCAGAAAACAGAGCAGAAAAAGTGAAGAAAATAGAAACCCATTGAGGAAAAATCAAAGTCCAAAAAAGCCATCAAATCATACCCAAATAAGCTCAATTAAATGGCACAACAAGAAGAAACCCAAATCGAAGAAACTGAATCAATAATCTCCTCTATATTCTTCATCAGAATCATGAGCAAAAGAAGAACATGGGTCTTCTTATTCATCTCTGTTTACGCAATTTTGCTATCGATTTCTTGGAATTTTCTCAAATCAGTACTTTCATGGTACGAATCGACTATTTCAGCTGATTCCTCAAACCCCACAATCTCAATTTCTTCTTCTGGGTGGCCTGCTTTGTATGCATCTGTGTTATTAGGTGTAGCTTTTGGGGTTCTTTCAATGGTGGCAGCTTTAGCTGTAGTGTTACCAGCTACTTTGGTAACTTGGATTACAATTTTGGTTTTGTTAACTTTTGCTGGAAAATCCAGAAGGGATTTGGTGTTAGAAGGCAAGAAATTGACTCTTGATATTATTCGATTTGTTATTAAGATTTTGATTAAAGAAGGGAATGTTGTTGCTGCTCTTTGTGCTGTTCTTACTTATTTTGTTCTTGTGATTTCAAGGAATAAACAACTACAAAATGGTCTTGATGATCATTGACTCAATTTTGGGCAATTAGGATTCGATGGATGGTCGTGGTGTTCGAACTAGCTTTCGCTCACTTGCACGAGTAACATATATGATGAGATAACTCTATTCATCAACAGACGAGAAAACCATCTGATGGTTGGGTAATTAGGAAATTGTAATTGTAATTTCTTTCTAAATTAGTTTGTGTATAATGAGATTTTTTTGGTTAGGTAAGATTTAGGGAGGATTAGGATTTGGAAAGCTCTATAAGAATATGTTATCAAACAATATGTATCATATAATGTTAAATGGGATTCCATTTTGTAGCTCTAGTAATTTTATAAATTTTTTTTGCTTATTACTACTTTTTCTTTTTTCAATTTAAGAATATTTTTGTTAAGATTTATGATCTTAAGAAAAATTATGGGAGTTTATGTAGCTATAGTTTATCACATTGAGGTTGATTAAAATGTCATGTAAGTTGAGACAAAAAGGACTAATATATTTTTCTTTTGATTTTCTGCTTAAAGTCACGTATTCAATATTCATTTTAGGGCTTGATTATAAAGCTTGATTTATATGAATTTAAACCAAAAAATCTTACTTTAAAAATAAAACACTCTTCACCAAACAACTTCGTATTATAAAAAAAAACTTGCCTCTTAAACTCAAAAAGAGAAAGTACTTGTAATGTGGATGAAGTACACTCAAGCACAAAACAAGAAAATCGTGTGAGCTTCTTTACGGAAGTTGTGGGATAAGTGTAACAAACACTGATAGTACAGCTCGTTCGGTCTCATATTAGTTGTCCATTTTCTTCTTTTTTTATTTCTTTAGAATTTAGTTAATTTATTTAATTGATATAAGAAAAATCTAATAAATTCCATCTTAATTTTATAAATTGACAAGAAGAAAGATAATTATTTTTAGTATCATGTACAACTAATAGAAAACGAAAAATTAATATTAATTTATGACCGACCGACCATCTAAAAAATTTCAAACTTTTTCTTTCTTGGATTTAGGAGTGTGTTTAGTAGGGATTGAGTGGATGAACAAGCAATGCACTTTATTCATATATTATTGTTAATTAACGCCATATATACTGAGATTAGTGCAAGTTTTGTCATGTATATATGGCGTTAATTAACAATAATATATGAATAAAGTGTTCTTTTTCATTTTTTTGTTCCCAATAAATAAGTGAGTGTTCGAAGAAGAGGTCAGTTAAGTTTACTATAAATATTGAATGCGGGCTCACCAAGCAATGTGTGTTTGATTTGGACCACCTGCAAATTGAACATTATTCGAGGACCCATATATTTGTTTTCGATTTTGACGTTGTTACTTAACTTATGCCTATTATTTATTTATTTATATGTGTACCTTATTTTGAACATTTTCAGATAGGTCTGGGAAAATCTATCTTTAAATATAATGTCAAAAGTTTGTTATTTTTATGTGTCTAAAGTTCAATCATCTTCGTCTTGTTTATCCATTTATACTAACTTAACATCTGAATGCAGGTCACTGATGGAGAAGCTGGGAGCAATAATGTCAACGCACATCTTCAGGGAGCAAAACAAGATGACAAATATATTTAGCAAAGAAGGCCTCAAATACAACACCTTTGGAAAACCAACATTTTTGATAGTTCCTCCACCGTGTGCAAAGGATGTAGTAATAGCATGGGCAGACATTTCGGGAACTATGTATTTAAGGAAACTCAATCCTAGTAGTAATTATGTAACTTGCCATACCATGGCCCAAATTGCTAATTATGTTGCAACAAACAATATGCTTGACACTACTTTATTATAAATTGTAATTCGCAGCTATAATTTCTCAGTTTTTGTTATTCGTCTGATTTGTATAATTCACATGATTTGTAAAAAATCAGAATTTTGTATATGCTTACCTAACTATTTGTATACGATTTATGTAAAATTCATAATAAATTATCATGTTTGTATATTGGCAAGCGAAATATACAAACGGGGTTCGGAACAATTCTTAAATGTATAAATACAAAATTTGTATATACTTACCATATTTGTATATTCGCAAGCGAAATATACAAACGGACAGAAATATACAAACCGTAGCCTCCATAGCAAACATAACTATAGCTATGGAGCGCAATTATCAAAACTATAGCTATAAAGCCTTATCATATCTATTATGCTTGTTATTTCTGAAATTTAATTTCTCTTTATTAAATGAACTTCAATTATACATGATTTTAGTTTAGATAAAAATATCTAAAATTCAAAGGAAAAATCACACCACACATCTATTTAAGGGTTAATATTACAACTTTTAGATCTACTTTTTTTATATTACTACTTATAACATTTTAATTACAAGTATTAACAGATTAGTTTTAATTTATAAATTAATTAATTATATATTATTAACTAATATATATTATATAATGTTATATAATTAATAGGTTAGAGAAATAATATTAATGAGAGAGAATCAATTTATAATTATCTATTACACCTTTTAAGGGATTTTTTAACTTATCATATGTCAACACACACCCCACCCTCACGTTACTCTCAAAATATTTTTTCCATAAATATAGTAATTTATAATTGACAAGATAAATCTTTCCCTTGATATTCTCCTAATTAGTTGATTTTTATTTTGATTATTTTATTATTCCCAAGATAAATATTGATTACTATTCAAATACTTTTTATTTATTAATGACTATTGAGGCCTTTAATTTTTTTTAAAAATAATAATTTATCACCGTATATTGTAACATGTAATTTTCTCTCACTTTAATGTATCTTTTTTGCTTTTCTTGATGTTTTTTTATTTTAAATTTTGATATTGTTTTTTATTTTTTTAATCTGATTTTTTTAGAATTAACAATTCTGTATTTTGATTTTGTTTTTTATTTTAATTAATCTGAAACTTGATTTTTTGAGAAAAAAAATTGTTTTACTGAAATTTTGAACTCGTTTTGGTGTGTTTTTCTATATCTAAAATATTATTTTGTGGGTGAATAAGTATATTTAATTCTGAAATTTGTTGATATATATAGATAATATGAGATCATAATATCTTTAATAAGGAGTTCCTAAGTTTTAGCCTAAATATGATTTTAAAAAATCATACTTAAATATGGAATATAAATTGAAGAGAGAGGAAAATATAGAACTTGTATTAATTATTGCAGTTTAGACTTTTAATTACATGTTTTAATTTTTGGGTGATGTATATTTCTTTTGCTACAATTTCTAACAACAATATATAATATGCATTGTTTTACAGTCAGATTTATTCTTCCCAGATTTATACCCGCTGGATACCAATTTCATACATTTTTATTTTTTGTCTTTGTTCTAAAATTTCAAGTTGAATACCAAGTGTATATAAATTGGATACAACATTAACTTGTTTTAGATTGTCTAATTTGGTTGAAATATCAATTACATTTTTGTTTTTTTCATTTTCAAGTGGGATATTTGTTGGATACCAAATTGATACCAATTGAATACAACATTAACTTGTTTAGGTTGTCTAATTTGGTTGAAATCTCAACTACATGTTGATTTTTCAATTTTCCAATGGGATATCAATTCGATACTAAATTTATACAAATTGGATACAATATTAACTAGTTTTACGTTGACTATTTCAGTTGAAATCTCAATTATATGTTGTTTTTTTTTTCAATTCCACCACTGAGACGCCAGTTAGATACCAAATGTATACCAATTTCATACTAAGATTTGACTTAATTTTTCCGGTCGATATCAATCGTATACCAACATTACCTATTTTTTTAGTATACATTTGAAAAACACTGAATACACAAATGATTAACTAGCACACATAATAAATAAATATTCTGAAATTATAATTCATTAACTTAAAAGACAAAATAAATCAAAACATGAGTTCGCCACAATAAAACAACCAAATAAAAATAAAAATAAATTATGTCTTTTTTCATAAGGGTAATTTGAACATGTCTTTCTGTTGTGTTCCTCCCGACAACATGTACTGCACATAATCTTAGACATCTTGAATTTCACATCAGCAAACCATTTTGAATCAGGCGACAATAATTTATGCTCCGACACTTTTTGAATTGCATATTTTCCTGTTTCATCATAAATTATTGTGTCAGTATTACATCATACAAAAGTACAAATAACTTTTATACATATGTTATATCAGTATACAAATTTCATAACATTTTTATGCATACAAAAGTAAAACTACATATGTTATTTTTAAACAATTTCATATATTATTATAGAATACAAAAGTAAAAATATATATGTTATATCAGTATACAAATTTCATACAATTCTTATTCACACATTTCTTACCTATTTCATGCTAAAAGTTATCAATTATTCATACTAGGATCATGCCACTAGAATACCAAAATAATTCCAACTTAGAAATATTAATTGTCATTTTTTTAATAAACAGTATACCAAGTTCATTACATTATTATTCTCAAAATTCATTACAATATAATGCCAAAAAAATAAATCCAATCAAACCAAAAAATGTACCAAAAAACACTATTGATTGTCATACATATCTTGTAGTATTAGTGTCACTCTCCGAGCCTACACCCTGGGCGGGATTGGCGCTCGAAGATAATTTCTAGCCCCAAGTGAACCCTTGATCTGGATTTCTGAACTCAGCGGAAGAATTACTCAACATAATAAGCTTAAACAATAACTTTAAGAAATAATATCTTAGCCAAATTGGCAACTTAAGTCTCATAGCAAAACATCTGCAATACAAAGATGAGAGACTCATAACTAACTGTCTAACTGTCTGTGAAGCATCTAAAATACTGAGATGGATATTGGGACAAACCCCACAACATCCTAATAAATGAAAGACTGGAAGCGAATAAAAGAGTCCTCATGAATGTAAGGAGGCTCACTACTGACTCTGAGCTGCTCAACTGGATCAACGAGGCACTGGATGCTGATCCTGGTTACCTGAATCTGCATCATAAGACGATGCAGGCCAACTGGCATCAGCACATTGAATGTACGAGTATGCGAGTTGGAATGCTAAGCAACATAGGCTAGAAGGAAATATGAAAGAAACTGAATAACTTACCTGACTCAACTCAACTCAACAAGACTGACTCATTTCAATATAAAACAATTTAAAACAAGTGCAATATAAAGAAAAGTTATTTAAAAACATGCTAAAAACTCTGTATGTATGCAAAGATACAATAAATCTGAGATGTATGTAGAAATACAAATGAATTGATGTATATAAAAATACAATAACTGTTGTGGGAGTTTCTCTAACCGACAACCACCACATAAGAGCTATAGTGATGATACAACGATCAACATTACGCTGCCAGAGCATCCTATACCCGGCCAAAGGTATAGAACCTGAACTGCCTAATGGATCCACTAGTCTAATTTGAAAATGATTCATCTAAAAAGTATGAACCTCTTCTACCCATGATGGCTACATAGTTCTCCCCCAATTCGGTGCTCAATACTACTCCCAAAAATGTACTGATTCTTATGTTTTTAAAACATGTTTCCTCTGTGATTTGAGATTAGTGCTCAAAACTTAGCTCAAAGGCTATCCTGGAAATCAAAGTTTCCCTTTTTGCGTGATTTAGAAAGCGATTACTCTTTTCTGAAAACTAGCCCGAAGGCTCTTTGGAAATCTCAGTTTCCAATCTTGTTTAAATGTGAAAACATTTCTTTTAAACTTCTTTGGGAATACATAGTCCCCATATACCTTTTTGAAGAAAAGAACTTCAAGCCATAACTTTACTATTGCTTAACTTTAAAACTTAAGTCTTAAAATGACGTTAAAACATTGTTAACGACCCTTAAAAACTTTAAGAAACTTTGCTTTGACTTTCTCCTTAACTTCTAGACCTGATTCTTAACTTCCTTGACTTTGAACTTAACTGTCCTTGAATTGAATTATGGATTCAAAGTTTATGATCTCATGTTTATGGATGATTTCATGATGTTTAGAAGTCATTTAGAGTAGTTAGAATCAATGGAAAATGTTAGGACACTTTAGAATAACTTAAATTGACTAAACGACGAAAAACTGGTGAAGAACGCCGATCCGAGCGCGTCCCTGGCGCGCCACGCCAGGCCCCAATTTACTGGGGCTCATTTCTGGCGCACTGCTGGCGCGTCACCCCAACCTTCCTGGTGCTATGGAGGCGCGTCGCGCCAGCCTCCCTTCAGGCAAAATTCCAGATGAACTTTTAATCGCGTTTTCTGACCCTAAATCGTTTTAATCCGATTCTTTTTCCCAAATTCACTTTAGATTCATGTACTCAAATCATATATGTTGACACTAATTTTGACCCTCCCCGGTAACAATTAATTTCGAGCTCCTTAATTTTCAAACGATTTAAAGTAATCAATTTTAGAAATTTTGAAAAAATAAAAAAAAATAAAAAAAAAAAAAATAAATATATATATGTATGTAATAGAATAGTTTGCAAGTTATTTCAAATAGTTTGTCACTTGTTATAATTTTTAAATAATAATATGTCTTTTATATAATTATGTATATAATTGGTACATTTTTATGAATGTTCGAAAATTGTCTCAAAAAGATTTTAGTTTTACTTAAATATTTGGTTAATTAGTTTAGTTATATAATAGTTTATATTTCTGAAGTAATTAGTTTATAATTAAGTCGATTATTTTATTTCGTTAAGATTGATAAGCTCATAAATTAATTATATTAATTCATCTTATTTTAATTACTAGCCGAACTTGTTCCAATTAATTAAGTTTGGCCATGTTTGTAACTTAAATTGGCTAATTTTGCAACTCATTTGGCCAAGTCCTAAATTACAAATTCAATTCCTCCCTTAACAATTATTTCAACTCTTTCAGGCCGTTTTTGGGCCTTAATTCCCTCTGTAATCCAGGCCCACTTCCAATTATTAGCTCCTGCTCAACTCCTCCAGCCCACCATTCCAACAGCCCTATACATTACATTCAACAATAACACACAACAACAATAGCTATAACGTACAAGAGCAATACACCGACCCCATCCCTTTTTTCTTTCCAATTCTATGCAATATCACAGCAGGCTAAAGCAGAAGCAACGTCTCCTTCACCAGAGGTTCGTACAGCAGCAACGTGCCTCGTCCTTGGGGTAGTGGGATGAGGCCACGTCGAACTCCAAGGACGATGGTAATTGATCCATCCGTCCATCCTCCATTTCTTTTCCGGAATGGAGTTGAAATTTCAGAAAAAAGGGTGTTTATCCCAAAGGGTGAAAGATGGTTGGAGTTTTGAAATTCGAAATAGGCCTTGCCTTGTCCGAATTTGATGAGTTTCCCTCCAAGAAATTGGAACCCTAATCCTTATCTATAAATATTCTCTTCTCCATTCATGAGAAGGGGGATTTTTTTTGGATTTATTATTTTTTTGAGGGAAAATACAGAGAATACTTTACGAAAAGGCAGTTGAATCCAAATAAAAAAAAAATACACTCCGAATAGAGAACGGCTTGGTTTCTCCCCAATTTTTTTTTTTTTCGCTGTTCGTGGTCAAGGTTAGCATAGTGGTGAAATCGTCCCGTGCTCATTCCCATCCCGTTCGCTGCCCGAAAGAAGGTAACATTCCCTCCATAGTGTTTTCTTCCTCTTATTCTATTTATGTGATGCTTCGCTACTGTGTTGTTGTGTTATTTATGTTTGTTGATAAAAAATGTGTAGGTTATGTGCTATATATCTTGTCCTAAGTGATTCGATCTTAGTATTGATTAAAGTCTTGTCGTATTGCTTTTAGTGTTGTGGTTTCTCGGCTTCTCATTTTGAGTTTGCTTCGTCGGTCTTCCTTCTT